>CATIWM010077179.1:0-51415 GCA_949671775.1 Mallotus repandus
ATAGATAAAACCCTTTAAATTCTTCTAACACTTGTTTGATGTAAGGATTTCTTCTCTTCTTGTTTCTTCACTTTTTCTTCTAGTTAATTCTTTTCCTTTTTTTCTAATATTCTTATTTTCTTTGACTTCTTTCTTGGAACAGAATTTCCCCTCTGGAAATGCTGGAAAATGTCTGAATATAGCCTTGAACTTGGAAAGGCACCACTTAATCACCAAAGGTCACCATCCTATGCAGATGCTGTAGGATCAAGGGCATATTCGTCCATCCAAATGGTTTTATTTCCGAAAAGTTTCTTCATGAAAGTTGTATTAATCTATGTTATATTTCCATAGCAACTTAAATCACCCAATTCGGACATCTGTGGACGAAATTATGGCTGAAACAAGAAAACTGTTCAAAATTGAAAAGTTGCAACCCTTTGCATTTCCAAGCAAGTGACGACTCGTGAATGGGTGACGACTCGTGAAGGAGTGCCAACTCATCACAGAACTGGTCGGTGATGACTCGTGAAAGAGGTGACGACTCGTCAAGGCTTTCAACTTGCTTCCTTTGGCTTCAAAAGCTTCCTTCTTCATTCAACAAGTCCAAAACTTCCTTTCATGCACCAATCAAGGCTAAAAAACATGTATAAAACACACAAACAACCAATAAAAGAAACTTAGAAGTAAAAACACAATTGCATAATCAAATAAACACATTAACATGATAAAAATGAAGCTAAATAACAAGTAATCTATACTAAATAACTATGCATATTTGCATTATATCACTTCCAGCCCAAAATCCATCGTTTAGGGCTTCAAATTTTAGTTTGAGCTTTTATGTTTATTTTCATGGTTTTATTTTGTTTTTTGCAATTTTCAACTAGGATTTTTTCCTAAAGAGTGTTTGTTTGTCATTTTTAGATGTTTTGCTATTTAAATTATAATTAAGGGTCATACGTAATGATATAATGCAAATATGCAAAGTTATTTAGTATAGATTAGTTGATATTTAGCTTCGTTTTTATCATGTTAGTGTGTTTATTTGATTATGCAATTGTATTTTTACTTCTAAGTTTCTTTTATTGGTTGTTTGTGTGTTTTATACATGTTTTTAGCTTTGATTGGTGCATGAAAGGAAGTTTTGGACTTGTTGAATGAAGAAGGAAGCTTTTGAAGCCAAAGGAAGCAAGTTGAAAGCCTTGACGAGTCGTCACCTCTTTCACGAGTCGTCACCTACCAGTTCTATGACGAGTCGGCACTCCTTCACGAGTCGTCACCATTTCATTCTGTAACAAGTCGTCACTCCTTCACGAGTCGTCACTCGCTTGGAAATGCAAAGGGTTGAAACTTTTCGATTTTGAACAATTTTCTTGTTTTAGCCATAATTTCCTCCACAGATGTCTGAATTGGGTGATTCAAGTTGCCATGGAAAGATAACATAGAGTACTACAACTTTCATGAAGAAACTTTTCGGAAATAAAACCATTTGGATGGACGAAAATGCCCTTGATCCTACAGCATCTGCATAGGATGGTGACCTTTGGTGATTATTTGGTGATTAAGTGGTGCCTTTCCAAGTTCAAGGCTATATTTAGACATTTTCCAGCATTTTCTAGGGAGGGAATTCTGTTCCAGAAAAGAAGTCAAAGAAAAGAAGAATATTAGAACAAAAGGAAAAGAATTAACTAGAAGAAAAAGTGAAGAAACAAGAAAAGAAGAAATCCTTACATCAAACAAGTGTTAGAAGAATTTTAAAGGGTTTTATCTATTCACTTTCTTTTCCTTTTGTAATTTGTACTTGACTTTCTTTGTTTGTTATTAAGTATCTATTTTGGCTAAATCTTGTATAAGAATTACAATTATGAATTAATTAAGAACTATATTTTTATTCTAACTTATTTTATTCCTGATTTAATTGCAATTAGTGTTCGATTGAAATTTTATACAAGCTAATTTTTGTAATATGAAATGATAATTATTTAAACTTTAAAAAACATATGCAATTTTCATAATTTATAAATAATATTTTATAAAAATAATATATATATATTTTAAATAAACATTAATTAATATTTTAACATTATTAAATTTGGAATAACATGAAAATAAAGTTTTGAAATAAAAAATTAGCGACAGAAATTAAATCCGTCGCTAATTTAGCGACGGAATTAAATCCGTCGCTAATTTTGCGAGGGAAATAGAAATCTGTTGTAAAATTAGCGACGAAAACTTAATCAGTCGCAAAATTAGCAACGGAAATTGAATCCGTTGCTAAATTAGCAACGGATTTTCATTTCCGTTGCTAATTTTGCGACGGAATTTTTTTCCGTTGCTAAAATTAATTAATTTTATTATTTGACTACATTATGTCGCTAAGGTGCTTTTTTTGTCGCTAATCCGTTGCTATTTTGTGACGAAAAATTCCGTCGCTGAATTCTGTCTGAAATCGACAGATTCTTGTAGTGCTTGTGTAATACATATAATGAGTTTACTTGCATATAGTTGTATTTATCACACAAGATTTCAACTGCCATCTTTGACCATCAATATTATCTTATTTAGTCCTCTTTCAAATTATTTGAGCAAGAAAACTCATTGTCTTGCTTGCTAAGTAAACTTGATTCTCCTAACAAAAATAAATATAAATTGAATTTATTAAGTAACAAATTAATGAAAATTTTTATTTGTCTTGTATCTATAGCACATAATTTGTGAGAATAGTATTTTTGTTATATAAAAAAAAGTAGTATAATTATCACGTATAATTATTTTTTAAATTTTTATTAAGAAAATAACTAATGATTTCTTATTATCTTATAATTAATTATGACTATAATATTTTTTATATAATATTAATTTTAGAGTTGAAAATACTGATAAAATATTGAAGTCAAGATTAATGGTAAACTGGTGAAGCAAAGATTAGAGATAATAAAAATTGTACATGTGAAACGTTTCACCAATGTGCAATGAATATTTTCAACTAGAAATATATACTTGTTTCAAATTTTTTGGTGAAACCATTTTAAAATTTATTAGTGAAATCAACATAAAATTTGAATAGAAATTGTCATGCACTACATACAAATAAAAAATGAATACTTTATCACAAAATTACAAGGTGTCCAATTAATCCAAACAAAATTTGCCACATAAACTATATTTACTATCTTATCCTTCCTTTTTCAACTTTAATTAATTATCACTACTTAATAAATTATTAATTATTATTTGAATAATTATTAAAAATATTAACAAAATATTAATAATATAGTTATTAAAAGTATTAACCACATAAATAAAATTGGTGGTAAAGCAACTGTGGCTTCATTGTTAGGTTCCTAAGATAATCCAAAGTTGTAGAAATCAACATTTCAACATTTCTTTCCATTAGCTCTATTGATGAAGTATTCACAATGTTCATTTTGGGAGAGTTAGAGGAATAGTACTGTGGTGAAACATAATAATCGGTATCAAGGTTGTCTTTTATTTCATCAATGACATCATCAATAATATAAATATGATATTCATTGATCACTTCTTTGAAATGGCTTGTTTTGTGACTTTTGTTTGAGTCTCTAACTAAGGCAACAATTACACTTTCTTCAAATGTAAAGTATTTTTTACATTAAATATATAAAATTTGATATTGAAAATATTTTTGAAAATTATTAGAATAGCAATTATAAATTTAATAATTTATCAAAAATAAATATAACTTTTTGGATATATTACATCAACAATTTTTTTAACTTTTTGATCAAATGAGTGTTTATATTAAAATTGTCGATAACTAATTAAATCAAGATATTTTTATCAAGCGTAAAATGTTGAGATAAAATTATTAGATGTTTGGATTTTTTTTTTTTTTTTGGTTTTCAATATGTTTAAAATAAAATAAGCTGAATAAAAATAATTATAATCTAGAAGATTGATAAGTTTAGAGGAAAAATTATAACTTTGGTGTCTCAATTTTTGTGGTTTTTCTATTTGAGTGTTTAAACTTTTTTTTTTTTTTTTTTGCAATCAAGTATATGAACTTTAAAAAAGCATACCAATGTAATATCTCCAGTAGATTTAATGTTGACTGGTGCTGAGTCAGATCAAACATGATCCACTTTTGTTCCAGTTATTAGTCATGTCATGTGTCATGTGTATTGCATTATTTAAAGGACAAAATTAACCTTATTAAAGATTATAAATTGACAAAATAACTTCAACATTAACTTCCACCGCAGACAGTGAAGGTGACTGAATAAGGGTAATTTTATCATTTAAATAATGCAACACCTGTGGTAAATGACATGGTTAATTATTGGGATAAAAGTGGATCCCGTTTGATTTGACTGAGCACCCAGTTAACATTAAATCGGCTGGAGACACTATATTGATATATTTTTCTAAAGTTCAGATACTTGATTGTAAAAAAAAAAAAATTCAGACACTAAAATAGAAAATTCATAAAAATTGAGATACCAAATTTATAATTTTTCATAAATTTAGACATGGAGGAAGGTGCAAATAATTTTTCACTAAAAAAATCAATGTCCCAAGGCCAAGATACTAAAAGGATACATCAATAAATTGCTATTGACTCATTAAAGCAATACATTTTCATTGAAAAATCATGGTGCCAAGGCCCGGCTACCAACTCAAACGGCAATTCTTTTAAAAGTTTAGAATTGTCACATCAATGTACTAATACATTGGAGAAGACCAAGATATTTTTTATATACTCTATAAAAGAATAAGATATAAAAGAAAAATTAAGGTTAACAATTTTCTTTATTGTACTTCAGTTAATAATTAAATCAAATTATTTAAAATTTTATTACTTTATTAATATCAATTTCACAATTATTTTAATTATATCTAATTTTTAATAAAAATTTAATTATAATTTTAAAATTATTATAAATTGTTTGAAAAAAATGTATTCATTTTTTTTACAAAAAATTATATATAAAAAATCCAACCTATAAGCAAATTTAACTATCAAAATTCATTTATAATGTTTATTCAATTTCGTCAAAAAATTATTTTATTTTGAAATGAATTTTAAATATAATTAATTTTATTTTTAATTTTATATGTTTGGTTTAAATATATATATTATAAAATTTATATATATATATATACATTACAAATTTTAGAATTAGAACTAGTATTTTATTTGAAGAAAATATACTTTTGTCGTTACATGTTAAAGTACCAATTTTTATCAACTAAGAGCAGTCAACTTGCAATGAAGGTTACTCGGTCAGCAGTCACTAGTCATTGTTTAGTTAGTTTCATCACAATTGTTATTAGGCCAAGTGTCGTATCATTAAACATTGATCATAATGCATAGACATTGGAATATAAGTCTAATTAAACAGCTGAGTTCTTTAAGTCTAATTAAATAGCTGAGTTCTTTACTTGACCAAAAAAGGATAAACTAATCTTTTAATTATACATTAATTATGCATTAATAATTTTTATCGGAATAGATTCTATCTGCTGATAATTGGCGTTATGAAAAAAGCTATGAGTTTTTTCCGTACATCAAAGGGAAGAAGAGAACATCAATTAATATTGGGCCACGGAATTTCGAGGAAGACCATGCAATTCAGGTGGAAGGAGCTTGGCTTCTCGCGGGCCTGGACGATTTCTTTTGAACATTAAAAAAAAAAATTGATGATCAAATTATGGTCAGACTTGATAGCGAGTCGAGTCAAGTCTATCACTTGTGGGTCAGTTGTAAGATAAGGATAGGAAGTGGTAGTTTATCATGAGTTGAGTGAAAGAAATTACACACAAGGCTAAGCTAACGTAACTTATGTTATCTTGAGTTGAGGATCCTGGATCCAGCTGCTGTGTTATAGTTATAATCGAAATAAGTTGTAAACAGGAAAATTATTAAGAGGTCGTTTGATTCATTCTCTAGAATGATAATGGAAATGGTGGGAAATGAAAAATGGAATGAAAATTTTAGGAAAGTGTTTGGTTTATTAGGGAAATGAAATCAAAATTAATTTTATTTATATATAAAAATATATCAAATAATAATTATTATGAATTTATATATTTTATTTTATTACTTGAAAAAATATTATATTTTATAAATTTTAATAATATATAATAATATTTAAAATTTTGATTAATTTATAATTAATTTGACTTGATTTCATGGAAATGAAAAATCATTCCTTACCTCTAAAAGGGGAATGAGTGATTTCCATTGATGGAAGAATCCGTTTTTATTTTCATGCAGAATTTTAATGAAACAAACACTAGAAATCGGAATCATTTATTCCAATTCTAATTTCTATTTTTATTTTTCATGAAACAAACGACCCTTAAAAGTGATGAGGGAAGGAGGTCAGGTCAACAATACGTATACATATACGCATACATATACATGTAATTAAGGTGTGATGCACAATCCATAATTAAATATGAAACCGCGGCCACTGAGGAATCTGAGTGAGACTAATGGAATTTTCATTTTCCTTTCTTCCGGCTGTGGGAATTGACCGACTTTCTACTTTCCCATCCCTTCAAATTGAGGCAGGTAAGCCCCCAACAACCATTTTTTATGCTTAATTAAACACTAAAATTTCTTTATACTTAAAAATAACTTTATTATTATAACATATTTTAATTTAATTAATAGACTGCAGTCGCACAAAATTTTATTATATTATAATAATATAAACAAGTAAATAATTGTATACAATTATAACTTTATGAAAAATAGGAAAAATTATAAATTTAATGTCTCAACTTTTTAATTTTTTCTATTTGATTATCTAATTTTTATTTTTTTATAATCAAATGTCTGAACTTTTGAAAAGCATACTAATATAGTGTCTCCGACCAATTTGATGCTAACTGTATGCTCAGTCAGATCAAACATGATACATTTTTATCACAGTTATTAATCATATCATTTGTCACATGTATTGCATTATTTAAAAGATAAAATTACTCTTATTCAGTCATCCTTAATGTTTGTGGCAGAAGTTAATATTGTGGTTATTTTTGTCAATTCATAATCTTTAATAAGGATAATTTTGTCTTTTAAATAATGTAATACACGTGGCATATAACATGACTAATAATTGGGATAAAAGTAAGTCCCGTTTTATCTAACTCAGCACCTAGTCAACATCAAATCTGCTGGAAACACTATATTGGTATACGTTTTAAAAGTTCAGACACTTGATTGCAAAAAAAAAAAAAGAAATTAGTCACTCAAATAGAAAATACTGAAAAGTTTGAACATTAAATTTGTAATTTTTTCTTAAAAATATGCTACATTAAATTTGTAATTTTTTCTTAAAAATATGCTATATTAACTATCTTAAAAATATAATAGAAAAAGAAATTTTTTTTATTGTTTAAGACAGCAAATTTCATATACATAATAGGTTGAATTTAGAGTAGTTAGGCACCTCCAGTTCAACTCTGATTTGATTCAACGCTTGATTTTTTTTTTATTGGCCTATGTCATTTTTGTGCTTTTTATTTGAATTTGTATGTAGCCAGCTAGTCTATCCTTGTAAGTAAATTAACAATATAATTTCGACTTAATTAAGGTTTTGTAACTTTCATTATTGATGATAATCTCAAAGGTGAAGGTGATACCAATAAACATAAAATGGACTAATTAAGTACCCTAATCATAGTCTTGCACAAGTAACTAAAGTGATAAAAGGTGTGGACATCCAGTTTGAGAAAAGCAGTATTCGAACCCTCCACCTCCTTGTGGTATTGGAAATTAATCATTTATACTAATAAAAAAAAGTACCTTAACCATCATCTCTCCTCTTATAGTGTTGGAAATTAACCATTTATACTAGTTAAAAAAAAAAAAACCCTAGCCGGAGGAGTAGAACCAAGAAATGGTATTTTCCAAGTTATTTCATATGAATGTCCATGAGGGCGTATATAATTTAAGAAATGAAGACATATAAGTGGAAATAGAAAAGTGGATCTTTAACCGGCCAGCTACCAGCCTACATAAACATTAATATATACATAAAGATCCAACAATAAACTTTATTTTCCTAAAACACATGCACTATGGGTGATGGTGTGTGTATGTGTTTTTTTTTAAAAAAAAAATAAAAAATAAAAGTTGCATAATCTCATATATCAACAGGATGATAAATAAAAAAATTAGAGATATTCTATTGCGAGCAATGAAAATTAGCCATTAAGGCCAGCTGTTAAAAAAAAAACAGGAGATTAAATAATAGAGGTAATTCATTTTAAAGGTTAAATTCTTACAACTTTAACAAATTTATAATTTAAATTATAATATTTTTGTCAATAATCTATTATACCACATAATTAGTTATTGGCTAGCTACACTATAAAAGAATTGACCCTATAGCCACACTTAATACATCACTTTTTATTTAAGTGTAGTTAAAATTTTAAATATATTAAAAATTAACCACATTTAAAAAATGTGAACAAATTTAATATTTAATCACTATTTAAATAGCAGTAGATATGTTTATTAAATAATAAAAGTGTGAAGAAATAGATGTCATAAAAAATCTCCCATCACTTTATTAAAGTGTGGTTAAATTTATGTCAATACAATATTTAATCACATATTTACCCATATTTATTTATGTGTGGAGAACGAATTTTGCCACACTTCTAAATATGATTATATTTAAATACAAAATGTGGTAATAGCTCTAATTTCATGCAGTGCTATAACATTGCGTACTAGAGATTGGATTGAGTATGAGCTCTCAATTTGAACTATTTTGAAATACTAATCCGAAAATATTCAAGTTTGAAATCTTCATAGATAGTTTCGTTTTTTCCAAATCAAACTATTTTAAAAGTTTTTATTTGAATGGAAAATTTTAATTGAATTGTCACATATTGTATCAAACCAAAAAATTGAAATTAAAATCAATATATATATATATATATATATATATATAATGTTACTAGTAATCATCATATTTATTTTTAATGTTATATTCTAAAGTTAATAATCAATAACTAATAAGATTAGAAATTTAGAATAGTGTGTTATAAATATAATTTAGGGTTAATTACTATGACATTCATGAGGTTTGACCTATTACACTACTTAAATTTCTATATTTTTAATACTTAATTTAAACATTTTTAAAATTTTGTTCCGTTAAACTAGTGCATCACTGCCATTTAATTTAACGTTAAATGCACCAATTTGAAAAAATAAAAGTTTTATTTAATCCCTAAACTTATAATATAATTTTTAATTCATTCAATTTTTTAACAAATAATATAGATATTTTAATTTATTATGTTTCTATTGTAAATAATTATAATATCCACATAATTTTTATTTTTAATATAGAAATAAATTTAAAACATGTTTATTTAGAAACGTCACGACTCCATATGACTATGTAATAAATACTATATTAACTAGGATTTATCATATTGATATAGATTTAATTATCAAACTTATTTTAGTGTGTATATACACACATTATTTACAAGTCTTTTGAGAATTACAGTAATCAAATTTCACTAAAAAATTTATTTCAGCATGACAAGTCTCATTTATTGGGTGCAATGTCAATCATAATAATTGAGTTCATATTAATATGGTAAACATAAATCGCATTGGTGCGCTGCCAATTATGAAATCACATATATGTCTATATAATAAATTATAATTAGTGCAATACTAATTATATAAGTCGTATTAATATGATAACAATTAGTAAAATTGAGTCCAAATCAATATGATAAATATTAATTAATATAATATTGATTGTTTCTATTGGAGTAGTGTTAATTTTTAATTAATATGGTTTAAATTTGTTTTAATGTAAAAAATAAAAATTTATTATTGTATGACAAACATAATAAGTTAAAAAATATATGTTAATTTATTAAAATAATTGGATGAATTTTAAATTTTATTATAAGTTTATGGATCAAATAGAACTTTTAATTTTTTTTTAAATTGTTCCATTTAATTGTAAATGAAATGGTAGAGATGGGAACAAAATCATAAGGATACTATAGTAGTTATTGAAAAAAAAAAAGGAAGAACCTAATAATGTAATAGGTCAAATTTTAAGGATGTTATAGTAATTAATTCTAAAATTTAATATCATTTTAATTACTAATTATATCCAGATAATTTATTTTAAAAAATCTACTACGAGATGCTAATTTAACGTATAACATGAGATTTTGAATGCCAATTATATACATTAATCAATTGAATTTTTATAGTCAATTTTCAATAGGGTAGGGATTTTTGCACTCTTATGTTGATAATTGCACTTCACTTTGACTTCATTTATAGTTTAAATGACTTAATTATCCTTAATTTAAAATAATTTATATTTTTATTATTTCATTAAATTATGAAAAATGTATTTTCCACTACAATCAATACAAACTTAATTATATATTATATATAGTCAACTTATATTATAAAATGCCCCTATAACTACAAAATGCTAAAATTATATTGCTAAAATTTTATTAAAAAAATAGTTATATTTCTTGATGAATTTAGTTGTGAAATATTAATTTTTAATTTTGTAATTGTATTAACGTTTCAAGTATGTATATATATATGGTAAAAAAAATTCAATGGTGAATTTAATTTTAAGTTTTCTATTAAATTTTTTAATAAAATGGTATTATACATCATAAAAAGAATTAATGGTGAATTGAATTTTAAGTTTCAATAAATTTTTCAATAAAATGGTAGAATATAATACTAAAAATATTAATTGTAGTGAAAAATTAATATAAAATAAAATAATAAAAAAAATAAAATAATTAAAAGAAAAATTTTACAAATATTAATTAAGTTGATAGAAATATAATTTTTGATTAAAGATACTAAAGTCATTATATCCAATATAAAGATTCAAATGGAGTACATTTATAAATGGAGGGAGTGCAAAAATCTCTACCCTTTTCAATATATGTCCAAATCACAAAATAAAATTTAAATTTGTAAATAAAATTTTTATAGTGACATTTTATTGTCTAGTACTATATGTTTAAATTATAAAATATATATATTAAATAAAACTTAGAAAAGATAATATTATTATTATTATTAATATATTTAATATAATACAAAAATATAATTTTTGTTATTAATTTATTAATTACTAATTGTGGACACCCTCGGTTTGATCGGTCCACAATAAAGGTCCAGTGATGAGCAAGTTCAGAATTTTGAATGTAAGAAGACCCAAAGCTTCTTGTAAAACGAACTCGAAAGCATAAACTTAGCCCAAAACCTCTAATTAATGCCCAAAACACCAAACCTAAAGCCTAAAGGTCTAAAAGGAAATAGGGAGGCACAAGTTCAGTGGCCCAGAACTAGGCCAAGCCTGGTGAAGAGACAATCACCCCTTCCTAAGGGATGACGCCTCTTTAGCTTGAGCTCAAAGAAGCGACGCCTCTTTAGTAACCGACCTAACTTTACATTAAATGCATTTTAATGCATTTTGACCCCATACACCAAAAGTGGACCCATAGATCTCCAGCTTGCAGATTTGTGCATAAAAGATGACTTTCAAGGAAAAAATAGGGTGAGAAAAGATAAGAGGAAATGATAGGAAATGACGACTAGAGCTTGGTGGCATTTCTTTTGGAATTGGGGAAGAGAGAAAGAAAGGAACTTAAGTAGAATACTTGAGGGTCTGAGAAAGGAGTTAGACACTAAGGAGAGAATAGAGAATATAGAGAAGAAAAAGAGAACACAAAAAAGAAAAACACAACTTGAGAAGGAAAAATGAGGGTGAAAAGAAGAGTTTGATAAAAGATGAGTTCATTTTCTTGAAGGAAGAGGAGACTCTCTTACATTCAAAGTACAAAAACATACGAACTAAGCTCTGAGAGCTCAGTTAGGAGAATCAAACCTGGTTCATTCAGTAAGAATTACTATTTTTAAGCTTTCTAAGTTCTTGTTCCATAAAAACTCAATTTCTTGGTTTTAATCACATGTTTTTGGGTTTTTGAAGTGTTAAATGTTATATGAGAGCATGATTATGTGAAATATTGATGTATTAGAAGTAGATTTATCTATAGTTTGCATAAAATATGATTTACTTAGAATTTAAGTAACATGTGAATTGTAGTGTTCCTGGTTAAGAGGCGACGTCCCTTTAAAGAGATGTCGTCCTTTAGCCAGGAGGCGATCACCTCCTAAAGAGGGATCCAAGAGGTGACGCCTCTTCCCAGAAGATGGACGCCTCTTCCCAGGAGATGGTCGCCTCCTCACCAGAATCCAGTAGGATTCTGCTTTATTTTTAGTATCCTTTTGGTATATTTTCAGTATCTGATACAAACGTGCTGCCTAACATCTTTAGTATTGCATATGACTGTTATATTGTTATATATTTTTGAGTAAATCAGCCATGTTTAAATGGATACTTATGTCTATTTCAAGTAAGTTTATTTACCCCCTTTTGTATGAAAATTGTTTATTTTGAGATAAAACTAACTAATGTTTGATGTAGATCCCTTTGTGAATTCCACTCATTAAGTAATTAGTTCTTGAGAGGTTTTATTTGAATTCATTATCATTGTAATTGTATAAAGTGATGTAATCCCTGATCCTTTCCCCATTTTTTTTGAATGTATCATTGTATATTCATTAATATTTACCATGAATATTGAGGTGATAAGCATGTAAACGGGACTAATGTGCAAATTTGAATACAAACATAAAATTGTAAATGATTGCAATTAACTAATAATAAGGAAATAATTGAATAATCAAAGGTAATAAAATACGAAACACATGCGGAGGCCAACCACAAAGTTGGGTGGGCATTCAAAAGCCCATACCCAGTTTCTGAACCTGATCTCTGATGACGGCTTCTAGGTACCTCCGTGGAATCTAGTTACTATATAGTGTGTTTTGATTTTCATCTGGGTGGTGACTCCATCTCCAATATGGGCCCTAAACCCATCTTGTATTTCCTAACAGGCCCTAACTTTCCCAGTGTCGTGGTCGCCAACACTTGGGAGCCCGTTAAACCCCGCCGCCTACAGTGGCGACTCCATTAGGGATAGAGAAACTGATTCTTGTGTTTTGTAATTTATCATCCTTGATTATTTCTTTATTTCCTTTGCATTTTACTGCATTCACTACACATTTCACACAATGAGCACATAAGTCCCAAATAACCCGACAATAATCTTTGCTTCGTTGCCTGTGTTTCACTCAAACCTGGTGGTGAAGTATTCGATTATTGTCACTCACGACACATACTATCTCTGTCGCATGGATCCTTGAGTAGGGAGACGCAAATGGATATATATAGCTGTGGGAGCCGTAGCTTACTACCCTTGACTCAGCTCATGTAATGACTTAACAACATCCACTAAGGTTTTTTCCAACTGCATGTGTTTTATGCCATATAACAATCATTGCAATAAAATCTAAGCCCATTACAAATGAATTATATTAAGTTGGGCCTTTTATGCCTACTATGGCCCATGCCAAGATAGGCCTTTTATGCCCATTACGGCCCATGGAATATGGCCTTTGGTTTTATTACAAAGAATTGCTACTTATCTGCCTCATCTTGAGAGATTTGTTACATCCATATAATCAAAACCAGGCCAACAATCCTAGGACAAGAAACTCACCATTGAATACACGTGTGTAAGAAATAAGGGTGGAGATACCGCTTGAGGAGCTTTGTCTTGTTATGTGTTACATGTAAATGAAATATATGCTTATTTCTTTGAATGTTAAGGCGAATCTGCATTTCATGCATACATGACATCCATTGTGATTTCTATTAAAAAAATAAAAAAATAAAAAAATAAAGCATTTTTCTTAGCTATAAGCCTCTCCTTGTTTTGAAGCAGATTAAAGGTAAATTTGGCCCGCCAATATCAAGGATCCAATCAAATAATTGAGACCACTTTACAAAGGAGTAGAATTTCAGGACCTTCTAATTTTGATTTTGAATCTTTCAAGAAAGAGATAAGGGATGACATGCGACAGATGGTCAAAAACATATTTGCTGAGATGGTAGGGAAGATGCCCTCTAATGAAAAAGACTTTGAAACTAGAAATGTTGTCGGCGAGCCATTCAAAGAAAAATTGAAGGCACTAGCAGATCCAATTGAGTCAGAATGGATGAAAGATATGAAGAGGCAAGTGGATTAGCTGCAAACTGCGATGAAAAAGTATGGGCTTAATCCTAGCTTTGCTTACTTGGATGTGGACTTGGATTTGAAGGAACAACCATTGCCCCCAAAATACCAAATCCCAAGCATGAAGAAGTATTTATGGTACTGATGATCCTCACCTCTACCTAAAGTAGTATGTCACCTACATGAAGGTCACCGAGTTGTCTAAAGCTCAGATCATCAAACAATTTCCATTATCTTTAGAAGGAGCTGCTATCAAGTGGCATTACACTCTGGATACACATGTTCAGAAAGATTGGAAAGAACTGTATTTAGCTTTCATTAAGTAGTATGGGCTGAATTCACAATTTGAAGTATCTCTTTAAGAGTTACAGAACACAATGCAAAGATCAGATGAACCTTTCACAAGCTTTTTGACTAGATGCAGAGGCAAGCTGGCCCAAATGAAGCACAGGCCTGCAGAATCTGACCAATTGGTCATAGCCATAGAAGCATGTGTTCCACCTCTGGCTGACAAACTGAAGGACATGGGCATAAGGGACTTCAAAGAGTTGTACCGATTCAGAGTACAAGTTGAAGCTGATTTGAATTTGAGCATCGATGAATGATGATTATCTTTGAATGTTTTTATGTTATAATAATTTAGAACAATGCTTGGTTGCAACTGATAAAAAAATTTCTCTTAGTGCTAATGAATGTCTGATTGCCTTATTTACATGATTATGAATTTGCTATGATTATACATGTCATGTTATGCTTGAATGAGAGAGAGAGATCTGAAGAAAAGTAAAAAAGAAGAGACCACATCAAGAGGACCAAATCTCAAAATTGACTTTCAATTTTTCTTTGGGGCAGTTTTGACCTCAGCTTCTCCCAAAATGAATTCACCATATTTACCAAGAAAGAAAGAAAAAAAAGAAAAGAAAAAGAAAGTAAAAAAACATAGAAAGGAAAAAGAAAAGGAAAAATAAAAGGAAAAATAAAACATAGAAGAAAAGAAAAATAAAAGAAAAAAACATAGAAAGGAAAAAGAAAAGAAAAGAAGAGAAGAAAAGCTTTTGTTTTTGCCCCATATTTGAGAAGTCAATCATGTATGACCCTTTTTGGAAATTATCTTTCAATGCCCATCTTCACAAATTAGTACCGATGGTACTAATCCCAAAACCCCAATCCAAAGATTTCTACCCAATATGAGCTGAAAAATAGTTGGTCAAAAAATCCACAAAGGGCTGATCAATAACAAGCATAATGTAGCGTGCATGGTTGTAACGAAAGAGTAGTCATTTAAAATGGGCATGATTTATGTTAGCACATGAAGTGTCAGACATGGATTTTATCATCAACTTAGTAGCAATCAATGGTGTAGATGACATCAACGACCGACAATCAGCTACAAGAGTATTGAGTGATCAGCATCCAAAATGGCAATATAGACATCGAGCATGATGAAACAATGGTCAATCATCAATATGAATTTACAACCACCCAGCTAGGTTCAAAAACTCCCAAAAAGGGAGCAACCTAGCCAAAAAAGGGAACATAAAAGAAGAAAAAAATGAAAGACCCAACTAGGTTTGAAAACTCTCAAAAGAGGGCGACCTAGGCAAAAAAGGGCGACCTAGGCAAAAAAGGGAATATAAGATAAAATTGGTTGCACTTTCATTTTGAGAAGATCAATTCGAGAGTTCATAAGATTCTATTTTGTGGTACAAGAGTGATAGAGTCTATCAATTCCTCAACTGGGGGCAGATTTTAAGATCATGTGACATGTTGAACCTCAAGAGTCATAGAATCTTTTAACGAATTATTAAACTAGGGCCAGATAGAGTCTCTTTTGCATAGAAGGTCAAGCACTCCTATCTTATGATAGAAAAACATTCCAAGAAGGAAACCAAATTGGGGGCATTTATTATCATCATCCCAATTTGATCATGAGAGGATCTTAATTTCTATTCCTTTTGGATACGTTAGTCTCAATGACAATCTTTGACAAACTTAATTTTTGAATTTAGATTCTTTGATATAAGGAGGGCCAGTGCCCAAAAATTAGCTCTAAACAGAGAAAGCACCTGGCTAAATCATCCAAAATTTCTTATTCCCCTTAGTTCATGCATACATGAATCTTTTGCAAAGAATTATTGTGACATTTCATACATGTGAGCATTAGAATAATGCATGTCTTTTCATAAATGGAGCACACGAGATTGTGTTGTCAAAGCATTTTCAAAACCTTTCAAAGATCATGATCGTACATGCATCAGCTGTGAACTTTGTGAATGTGTCTACTCAAGAATAAGCTAGCTCCAGTGCATGTGATGTAGGCCAACTACTATTATCTATGTCCGACGCCCGTGAGGCTACATGGCTTGTTTGATTGACCCTACCTAATGCCCCAGAGGCTATAAGGCGCATTTTGATTGTCTTTTTGTTGTTTATCTTAGCTTGATGTCTGCGTGGCTATATGGCTTATTTTATTTTAGCCTGATGCCTGTGTAGCTATATGGCTTATTTTGTTTTAGCCTGACACCTACACGGCTATATGGCTTATTTTATTTTAGCCTGGCATCTGCGTGGCTATATGGCTTATTTTCATTTGACGCCCTCGAGGCTATATGGCACTTGTTGTTTGTTCTTGCCTGATGCCTCCAAGGCCATACGAAATTTATTGTTTATCTTTGCATGACGCCTCCAAGGCTATACGAAATTTGTTGTTTGTCTTCGCTTGACGCCTTCGAGGCTATACGACACTTGTTGTTTATTCCTGCATGACACCCCCGAGGCTATATGACACTCGTTTATTTCTATCTTATGCCTTCGAGGCTATATGGCGCTTGTAGTTTGTCTTCGCCTGATGCCCCTAAGGCTATATGGCATTTATTGTTTGTCTTTGCCTAACCCCTCCGAGGCTATACGAAATTTGTTGTTTATGGCATTTATTGTTTATCTCCGCCTAACGCCCTTGAAGGCTAAATGGCATTTATTGTTTATTTTTGCCTGACGCCCCCGAGGCTATATGGCATCTATTGTTTGTCCTTGCTTGATGCCCCCGAGGCTGACGGCGTAAATTTATGTAAGTGACTTCTTGAGAATAAAATTCTTAGGATTCACGTTTGTGAGTGACTTCTCGAGAATAAAATTCTTGGGATTCACATTTTCAAGGATATCTAGTCGAGTTTGAATCCTTGAAGTGCATCTTTCTTTTTAAGAGTGTCTGGTAGGGTTTGAATCCCTGAAGTGCACATGTTAAGAGCATTTGGTTGGGTTTGAATCCCTGAAGTGCGCGTGTCAAGGATGTTTGGTCGAGTTTGAATTCCTGAAGTGTATCTTTTTTTTAAGAGCGTCCGGTTTGGTTTGAATCCCCGAAGTGAGCATCAAGAGCATCTGGTTGGGTTTTAATCCCCGAAGTGCATCTTTTTCACCAAGTGACTGGTCTGGCAATGAATCCCTAAAGTGCACTCTCCGTGTGAAGAAGCGTCTGGTCAGGTTTGAATCCCCGAAGTGCGCATTTCAAGGAATGTCTAGTTTGGTTTAAATCCTCAAAGTGCATTCTCCATAAGAAGCATCTGGTTAAGTTTGAATCCCCGAAGTGCGCATTGTAAAGAAGTGTTTGGTCGGGTTTTAATCCTTAAAGAGCACCTTCTTTCTTTTTTCTTTTGAGTGAAGATCGGGCCATGCTTGGAATTCACACCAAATTATAATGAGTGACTGATCGGGCCAGGGAAACTAGAAGAACACGATTATGTTTCATATATTTTTTCTATTGAATGGAGATTGGGCCATGCTCAGAATTCACACCAAA
This sequence comes from Mallotus repandus, assembly GCA_949671775.1. Lineage (NCBI taxonomy): Eukaryota > Viridiplantae > Streptophyta > Magnoliopsida > Malpighiales > Euphorbiaceae > Mallotus > Mallotus repandus. The sequence goes on from CATIWM010077179.1 coordinate 17,939, forward strand.
TTATAATGAGTGACTAATCAGGCCAGGAAAACTTAAGGAACACAGTTACATTTCACATCTTTTTCTATTGAGTGGAGATTGGGCCATGCTCATAATTCACACCAAATTATAATGAGTGACTGATCGGGCCAGAAAAATTCGAGGAACACGGTTACGTTTCACATTTTTTGCTACTGAGTGGAGATCGGGCCATGCTCAGAATTCACGTCCAATTATAATGAGTAACGGATCGGGCCAAGAAAACTTGAGGAACACGGTTACGTTTCATATCTTTTTCTACTGAGTGAAGATCGAGTCATGCTCAAAATTCGTGCCCAACCATAATGAGTGATTGATCGGGCCAGGAAAACCTGAGGATCACAGTCACATTTTAAGAAAAAGTTTCACCATTTGGGGTTTGAATTCCTGAAGCTAACGACCCAAGTGAAGCTTGCAGGTTAGGTATGTCGTTCGTACCTCTTTTAATGCATATTGCTTTTTAAAAAAAAAAATGATTTCATAAATCCATTTTTTGAAAAACTAAGGGGGCAAACTGTGGATACCTTCGGTTTGATTGGCTTGCAACAAAGGCCCAGTGATGAGCAAGTCCAGAATTTTGAATGTAAGAAGACCTAAAGCTTCCTGTAAAATGAACTCGAAATCATAAACTTAGCCTAAAACCTTTAACCAAAGCCCAAAACCTTTAACTAAAGCCCAAAACACCAAACCTAAAGCCCAAAGGCCCAAAAGGAAATGGTGAGGCCCAAGCCCATTGGCCCAGAACCAGGCCAAGCTTGGTGAAGAGATGATCGCCCCTTCCCAGAGGATGACGTCTCTTTAGCCCGAGCTTGAAGAGGCGATGCCTCTTCAGTAGCCGACCTAACTTTACATTTTAATGCATTTTGGCCCCATGCATCAAAAGTGGACCCACAGATCTCCAGCCTGCAGATTTGTGTGTGAAAAGATGACTTTCAAGGAAAAAATAGAGTGAGAAAAGATAAGAGAAAATGATGGAAAATGATAACTAGAGCCTGGTGGCGTTTCTTTGGGAATCGGGGAAAAGAGAAAGAAAGGAGCTTAAGTAGAAGACTTGAGGGTCTGAGAAAGGAGATTAAACACTAAAGAGAGAAGAGAGAATAAAGAGAAGAAAAAGAGAACACAAAAAAGAAAAACACAACTTAAGAAGGAAAGATGAGGGTGAATAGAAGAGTTTGATCAAATAAGAGTTCATTTTCTTGAAGGAAGAGGAGGCTCTCTGAGCGTTCAGTTAGGAGCGTCAAACTTGGTTCATTCAGTAAGAATTGCTCTTTTTAAGCTTTCTAAGTTCTTGTTCCCATAAAAACTCAATTTCTTGGTTTTAATCACATGTTTTTGGGTTTTTGATGTGTTAAATGTCATATGAGAGCATGATTATGTGAAATATTGATGTATCAAAAGTACATTTACGTATAGTTTGTATTAAATATGATTTACTTAGAATTCAAGTAACATGTGAATTGTAGTGTTCTTGGTTAAGAGGCGACGTCCCTTTAAAGAGATGTCGCCCCTTAGCCAGGAGGTGATCGTCTCCTAAATAGGGATCCAAGAGGCGACGCCTCTTCCCAGGAGATGGTCGCCTCCTCACCAGAATCTAGTAGGATTCTGCTTTATTTTTAGTATCCTTTTGGTTTTTTTTCAGTATCTGATACAAACATGCTGCCTAACATCTTTAGTATTGCATGCGGCTGTTATATTGTTATATATGTTTGAGTAAATAAACCATGTTTAAATGAATGCTTGTGTCTATTTCATGTTAGTTTTTGAATAAAAACTGTTTATTTTGAGATAAAACTAACTCGTGTTTGATGTAGGTCCCTTTGTGATTTCCACTCACTATGTAATTAGTAAGTTAATTAGTTCTTAAGAGGCTTTATTTGAATTCATTATCATTGTAATTGTATAAAGTGATGTAATCCCTAATCCTTTCCGCATTTATTTTGAATGTATGATTGTAAATTCATTAATATTTGCCTTGAATGTTGAGATAATAAGCATGTCAATGGGACTAATGTGCAAATTTGAATATAAATATAAAATTGTAAATGATTGCAATCAACCAATAATAAGGAAATAATTAAATAATCAAAGGTAATAAAATACGAAACACACATGGAGGCCAACCGCAAAGTTGGGTGGGCATTCAAAAGCCCATACCTAGTTTCCGTACCCGATCTCTGATGACGGCTTCTGGGTATCTCCGTGGAATCTAGTTGCTGTAAAGTGTGTCCTAGTTTTCATCCGGGTGATGACTCCATCTCCAATATGGACCCCAAGTCCATCTTGCATTTCTTAGCAGACCTTAAATTTGCACAACGTCGTGGTTGTCAACACTTGGACGTGAACTAAACTCCGCCGCCTACACTAATTTTAAATATATAAACTAAAGATAAACTCTATATACTATAAATAAAAAAACAGGAGAAAGATATATAAATTTATTCATAATTTTATTGAATTTTGACTCTATTCCGAACCGTTTTTGAGATCTCTATTTTAAATTGTTTAAAAACTTCAGAATAATTCAAAAATGAAAATTTAAAATTTTGATTTGAGTTTAAGAATTTTTTTTTTTTAAGTTTCCAATTTTCAAATTGGATTCAAAAAATTCATATTTTGGAATTGTTGCAATCCATACACAGTCCTGGTCAGAGATGTACATTTTACCTAAACTAACTAAAATATGGGACCGCGAAATGAAGGCTACAACTACTATTTTAATTAGTTATTTTCCACGTTACAGAAGGTGGGCAATTGCCCACTTTTGTTTTTGGACAAATTTCACTTAATATCAAATATTATCAAAATTTAGATTTATTTTATTGTAAAAAAGAATTATTTTTTATCAAACGATAATTTTTATTTAAATAATACAAAAAAATTATTTATATTTATACAAGTTTTTTAGGAAAAAGTTTAATGAGAAAGTTTAACAAGTCAACTATAAACTATTGATTCTTAAAATTTTTAATTTTGTTAAAAAAAAATAGTAGGTGTAAGAATTAGCAGTGCACTCAAAGTTAGATAAAACTGAGAAATTATACCCTATCGCAGATTTTTCAAAGACAAATAAATTAAGGGCAAATTACGATTTTCTCCATATATTTTGATCTAATACACTGCTTCATTCCTGACATTTTAAAAATAGATTTATTCATCCTTGTAATTTGATGAAATAAACTAACAAGTCTTTTATGTACTGTTCCCATTAACTAGACGTTAAATGGCTATGAAATGACTACAATAGCCCCTTTTATATTTTTGTGCCTTGAATTAAAGAAACGAAAAGAAAAAAAATAGCTGAGGTAGCCGGTGATTTCCCTCTTCTATTTCCTCTGTTGATCCATTTCTTTTCTTGCCACCCAATCACTAACACTAAACCATTTTCCTAAGAATCCCAGGATTCTTTTCAACTTACGACCCATAATCTCAACAAAATCAATATTTTATTTTCTTGATTTTTTCTCTTTTTTTCAAAAATAAAGAAAAACCCATTATTCTTAAGGGTTGCCGACGGTGTGTTGTTGTCCTTGTATGTTGATGAACTTGTTAGTATTGGGTGGGGTAGCTGGCGGGACTGCTCTCCACAACAACGACCATTTCCTCTGTCTCACACCGCCATCTACTTCATCCCACAACTTCATCTGCTCCATTTACTTATTCCCACCATTACTTCAATTACCATCTCCAAAATCCACAAAAAAAACATACCTGAATCTTTAACCAATTTGGAAAACCATGCTTTCGTGATTTCTTCTCCTCCTTAAGTGTATCATCTGTGAATCTTTAACCAATCAAGTCCTGCCTTTTGTATGGTAGGTATGCAAGCTGCATGAACAATCCAATCAAATTAACTGTAGGAAGTGTGGAACACTCATAAAAAAAACACCATTCTTATAGCCAATTGTTAAATTAGAAAGCTATTAAAGGCAGATACAACTCGTGCTCCAATAGAGAAAGAAATTTGTGTATTTGTGTGCATCCAAGAGTTGAAGGGAGAAAACCTGAGATGCTTGTTTAAGCTAGGCCTAACAACACCAAATTGCTGCAATTGCCAATTTCTTGAGGTAATGGACATTCAAGATTCTTGTTGCTCTTGAATCAAACACCCACGAACAGCTACTCAGGGTAGGAACGCCAAGAAAACCACAATCAAACCACCACGCCAACCACTGCTAAACAGTCATTATCTCTTCTCTCTGGATGTAATTTTTTTTCTTCTCTCGCTCTTTTTGTTTCTGAAATGCGTATGTTTTCCTTCAAATTTACGAATTTGAAACTTTTGTTCAATTTCTTGTTGATTTGCTTCAGCAGCTTAGTAGAGTTGGCTTCAGTTTTGTTGATGAGTGGTGCCGATGGCGATGGTGATGAGTGGTAATATGTAAATCAGTGATGTTGATGATGGTGGCGGTGGGTGATGGCAGTGAAAGGTACACATTTACAGACCTTGTTTCTTGGCTTCTTGTACCAGATGGCGATGTTCATGATGATGTAGGCGTTGGTGGCGATGTTGCAAGGTGTAGGTGATGGTGGTGATGGTGACGGTGTTTATTGGTGTTGGATGGTGGAGGTAGAGTGATGTTAGGTGCAGAGGTGGTGGTGGTTTTTTTTTTAAATTAAAATGAAATTTAATTTTAGGAAGAAAGAAAAAATTGAAATGAAATATATCAAGGGCAATACCGACTTTTACTTTCGTTTTTCCAATTTGACCCATATTTTTTATGTTGACTGTCAAAAAAACCCTTACAGAAGGACTAATGCGTTTAATAGAGCAAATTATGAGGACTAATAAATCTATTTTTAGAATGTCAAGAACGAAATAGTATATTAGGTTAAAATATAAGAGGTAAATCGTAATTTACCCATAAATTAAAATATAATTATGTACGCAAATTGAAGCAAAATTATTATTTTTTAATATTGTGTATATAATATAATATATTCACACACAAACCTAAAACTGTATTAAACAGTGATTTGTGTGAACATCAACTAGTTACAATTAGAAAAAATATATATATATATATTTGGATAGCTCAAGCACATAAAAATAATGATATCATCTATTTAAAATATATTACGTCCTCAATTATCAAATTAAAAAAATATACTTTATTAATTTCTGATGAAAAAAAAAACAAGAAATCAATATGAGAGTATTAGAATGTAGCAAAGGCAAAATTAGTGGGTGGGTGGAGTTAGTTAATTGGAGATTAATACATACATTGGATATGATATGTATGGTATGGATGAAGTAAACGGCCGCTTTTTTTTAATGTATAATTAAATTAAGTTAATGGTTGAAAAAGGAAAGTACAATGTGAAAGGAAATGCACGTGACACGCATATATAACTAACTATTAATTTCATAAAGGAGAATTTTTTTATACATCCCATGGAAGAAGGGCTCCTTCTCCTTGGCCCTCCTTCCTAATGATGTGTCAATTTTTTAAATTATTACTAATTAATAAAATAAAATAATTTATTTTTTAAAAAATTTCTTATATATATAAAAAGATAAAATAACTTTTGCATGTTAAACTAATGAAATTATATATACACAATGATATTATATATGAAAATGGTATATGTCACGGCATGCGACGCTACAGTATATTGATGACTGCGACATATTATCTTTATGCCCTTAATTTTTTTTAATTTAATTATTAAAAAAATTTTATGGGTTATGAGTATTTAAATTTTTATACGACGGGTTTATCAATGTGCAACTTAGGTTTTAGATTAAAAAAATTTAAATTTGTAAGAAAATAAAATTCGAAAAAAATAAGGAGCAAAAAGATATTGTAAGGGTTATTTTGTGTTTTTATCTATATGATGAGAGATTTTAAAAGATTAAATTATTTTATTTTATTAATTAGTGATAACTTAAAAAGTTGATACATCATTAGGGAGAAGGAATTCCTACTCTCATGGGTTGTATAAAAAAACTGTCCTTTTATAAATGTTATCAATAATAATAAGGCAAAACCCATCCTGAGGTCCCTAAATTTGTTGGCTTTTTACCTTTACACTCCTAAAGTTTTATTTTGTATGTCTAGACCCTCGAAATTTACAAGTTTGAAGTTTTAAACCCTTATGTTAATTTTTTAATAAAAATTATTTTCTTTTGGTCCTTTAAGTCTTATATTTCTAACATTCATACCATTTTTTACCTTTTAATACTTATGTCACTTTTAAATTTTTTTTACCTGTAAAAAATAAATTTACTTATTTTAATTTCTAATATTTTAAATTAAAAATATAAATTTATATACATTTTTAAATAATTTTAAATTTTAAAAATAAATAATCAAGTTAATGTTAAGATAAAAAAAATTATAATAAAATTATTGTTTTTCAAAATAAAATATTATGATGAAAAAAATACCATAATTAAAAGAGATTATGATAAAAAAATATTTTATAATTCTTCAAAATTTAAATTTATATTTTTAATATATTTTTTACTTTTTTGTAAAAAATTTTAATTAAATTATCGTGAATAATTTTTTATAATATAACTTTTATAAATAGTGGATACCAATGCATGTTTATACATCACCAAAAAATGGTTATAGATTTTCCAACTAACTTAAAATTTTTATAACCGTTAACTTAACCTTCATTTTTTATCATGCTTTTTGAATACATGAAAAAACTTCATATTATAAAAATTTATTCACAATAATTTAAAATATTGTGAAAAAATAGTATTAGTATAGTTTTTTTTATCATTGCTTTAATTTTTTTGTTTATTCTTAAAATTCAAAATTATTTAAATATGTATATAATAATTTAAAATATTAGAAATTAAAATAAGTAAATTTATTTTTTATCAGTGAAATTTTTTTAAAAATGATATAAGTATTAAAAAGTAAAAAATGGTATGAATGTCAGAAATATAAAATTTCAGGGACCAAAAGAAAATAATTTGTGTTAAAAAATTGACATTAGGGTTCAAAATTTTAAATCTGTGAAGTTTAAGGGCCTAAATATACAAATGAAACTTTAGGGGTTTAAAACTAAAAAGCCAATAAATTTAGGGTCTCAAAATGAATTTTACCTAATAATAATTAGGAAGCATAATTGTTTAATTGCTCAGTCAAAGTATATATATATATATATAAACAGGGCTAAGCGTGCGCCCAAGTGTTTGTCGACCACGACATTGTGCAAGCTTAGAGCCTGCTAGGAAATACAAAATGGGTTTTTGGCCCATACTGGAGATGGAGTCACCACCCGAATGAAAGTCGAAACACAATATACAGCAACTGGATTCCACGAAGGTTCCTAGAAGCCATCATCAGAGATTGGGTTCGTAAAATTGGGTATGGGCTTTTGAATGCCTACCCAACCTTGCAGTTGGCCTCCGTGTGTGTTTTGTATTTTATTATTTTTGATTATTAGATTATTTTATCATTAAATTGCAATCATTTTCAATTTAGTATTTTACCGAATTTGCACATTGGTCATTTTCGCATGCTTATTAACTGACTCTTAATCAAGTAGTAATAACAAATTACAATCATACATTCCAAATAGAGAGAGGGAGAGGGGGGGAGGGGAAGGATTAAAGATTACAACATTTTGCTAAAGGCAAAAGGAAAATAAACCAAAAATAAACTGAAAATAAACTACAAGTAAACTATAAATAAATCCGCTCAAAAACTAATTAAGGAGATGAACTCTTGATGACTGAAAAATCACCCTAAGATTCTTGCAAAATCAAAAGAATCAAATTTTCCGTAAATACAAGATCAATCAAACAATGGGAAAGTTTAACTTAATAGCCTCACATATGATAATCATAAAGATTTTAGCAAATATACACGAATGTTCAATTAAACACAATGTATGGACTGATTACATACAATATCGAAACACAGAGCACAAAAAACACATAAAACATGCGGATCATATAAAAGAAACACAGTATAGAAAAAGCAAAATCAGGCAAAGTTCTGATTAGGAGGCGATCGCCTCTTCAAAGAGGCGTCGCCTCCTAATCAAGAGGGATCTGGGATTGCCGCATAATGAAGGGGTGACGCCTTTATGAAGAGACGTCGCCTCTTCAGAATGGCTTAGCAGATCACATATTTCTTAAAATTTAAGAAATCTTCTAAACAAGTATAAATGAGCAAAGCTCTATGCATATACACAAAATATACAATCTATACTCAATACTTCATGCAATCATACCCTCAAATGATCATACTCTCAATGACAAGTAATGAAAATCAACAAATGAAACTTTAAGTAAAATGAAAAGCTTTAAAATTTGGAAATAGAAGCTCTCACTGATTGAAGCACGTTTGGAATCTCCTAACTAGGCCCTCAAAGGTTGGTGTGATGATCTAGATCTTCTTGAATGCAAGGATCCCTTCTTACTTCACAAGAAGAGTGAATTTTAAGCTTAGAACTCTCTTTCTTCTTTTCTTCTTTCTCTTTTCTTTTTCTTTGGTTTTTTTCACTAACAAAATATCCTCCCTTTTTTCTCCATTAGCCTCCTCTTTACAAAACCACTCCCCTTCCTTATAAGCCCCCCTTTCTCTTGCCTTTCCCATTTCCCTAAGCAAGACAAGACCTCCTACTTTCTTTTCTCCCCATGCAAACCCCTTTTAGCCACCCTCTCTACCTAAAAAATCAACCATACACGCTCAAAATTTCAAAGAGGTAAGGTGTGGACCCCACCCACTTGCTGTCAAGATTAAATCTCATTAAATGCAAGTCACAGATGGGCATCAAAGAGGCGACGCCTCTACGATGAGGCGTCGCCTCATCGAGGCTATGGCCATAGAGGCGACACCTCTATGAAGAGGCGGTTGCCTTTTTGGCCCTGACCCAGAAAAATTGGGTCCTTTGGACCACTAAGGCTTGGGCTTGGATTTAAGTGTTTTGGGCTAGACTTTAAGGTTTTTGGGTTTGTATTTGGCATTTTTAGGCTTTCAAGTCCATTCTACAGAAGTTTCGGACTTGCATTCAAAAATCTATACTTTTTCATCATTGAGCTTTCGTTGCGAGCCTCAAATCGAGGGCGCCTACAATATATATATATATATATATATATATATATGCCTTCTCTTGGTCTATTGTGTTTAAATTAATTACATATATGTATTTTCTTTTACATAAAAGAATCCTATACGACTTTAATCTCTTACAATCAATAAATTATATATATATATATATAATTAAATAAAAATATTCATTAAGCAAAATCTGAAAATAAAAAAAAATGTATTCATCATAGAATTAAAAAAGTATTAATGCACCTTACCAATCTGCCATTAATTATTTTACATGCATGATTGATTAAATATATATACACATATATGAACAAGAGGGGAAAAAAAAGAATATAGTATACATATATTTGAATTTGTGTTTCGACCACTTTTTTTTTTTTTTTTTGAAAAAATAAAGAAAATGGAAAAAAAAATTTCAAGCGTTAAATTATGACCATTTTAATTAGTATACATATATATATTTTTTTGGGTCAAACAATTAGTATAAATACAAAAAGTGAAATCATGTAGAAAGCGATAAAAAAAGGAATCTCAACCAAAAGTTATTGGAATTAGCTACGACTACGAAATTATTTTGCCTATATATATACATATTTATGTACAACGTATTCTGAGGAACACGCTCATACGCAGAGCTCATTCTCTCTACTTTCTCTTCAAACTACATCTCCAAAACCATTCATTTCATAACTGTTTCTGTTGGCTTAAAATCTGTGTTTGTACCTTTTTCCTTGATTCCCTTATACATATATATATAGCCAGCTTAATTGCTGCTGATTCAAACACCTCTAGCTATCCAGTGTTATCAATCCAACCCTTTAACTTCAGGTATGTTACTGTTCCGTCACTCACATATATCTATGGCCAAACTGGGAATTTTCATGAAGATTAATATATATGTGCAGAGGAGCTATAGCTATACAAATAATAATTATATATAATTAATAGATAGATTTATCTGTCATGCAGTCTATATATACATATGTTTAGCTGTATCAATCAATAATTAATAAAGTGAAATATTCAGGTATGTGGAGGTTGAAGATCGCAGAAGGTGGGAAAGAGGAATACCTGTACAGCACAAACAATTACGTCGGGAGGCAGATATGGGAGTTCGACCCTCAGGTTGGAACTGACGAGGAGCGTGCCGAGGTGGAAGAGGCTCGTCGTCTTTTTTACGAGAATCGCTATCAGGTCAAGCCCAGTGGTGACCTTCTCTGGCGCATGCAGGTATATATAATATTTGCTGTATAAAAACAGCTGATTCATTTAACAACACTTCTAATTTTCTTTTAATTTAAATGAATAAGGTTCTTAATATTATTATTATTATTATTATTATTATTATATATTTATTTCATGACAAATTAATTTTATGTTTGCTTGTCCATGAAGTTATAATTTTACGAACAAGTGTAATTGAAGCGATTTTCATTATAGAAAAAATTAAAATAAACCAGCAAATTACAAAAAATTGTTACTAAAATTTACTAATATTAACAAACACATCAATTAATATGGTACTTAACATAACCATAATTAAACTAATTAACCATAATTAAACTAATTGTGACATTCCTTTTTAATGTTGATAATAAATACTTTCTCCATTCCATTTCAATTGTCTTTTAAGGTAGCGTCATGAAGATTAAAAATTATATTTAGTAAATATAATTATAGATGCAAATAACTATATAACTTTTTTTTAAAAAGTTCTTTTGGTGTGAATCACAATTAATTTAATAAAAAACTTACTCTAAAATTAAAATATGGATAAAATTAAAAAGAAAAATTTATTTTTTATTGATAATCTAAAAAAAGATAATTAGAATGAATTTTTTTTTTATTTTTTTAAAAGATAATTGGAATGAAAGGAAAAAAAAAAAAAGTGTATTTTAATTGACCAACAAACAGAAAGTTAATTAAGGTGGGTAGGCAGTGGGCGTCTTCCATATCATGACATAATTAATCAAGGAATTGAGGGTAACAGATTAATTAAGCATAAAAGAAAGTCAAAAGTTAGGTAAGAAATCATATAGTCATATGGATTGGAATTTGGATATGTGGCTACAAATTCTAACCAAATTCCCAACGTTTTCAACAAACAGTAATAATAAATTTTTTTTTTTTTGTACTTATCCCATAAAAATAAAAGTAAAAAAGAAAACATAATTCTCTCTCTCTCTATATATATATAGATATATATATATTCTCCACTGTCTTCACCCAATGACGAGATGAGCTTCATTAATTAGTTGGTGTTTTATTATCAGCTAATTAAGTCATAAATCTATGCCGATGACGTCATTTGCATCCACAAAATTGTTTGATATTTTGTTGCAATAACAATAACAGTCATATACAGTCTTATTTATTTATTTATAATAAAATAACATTGCAGTTTCTGAGGGAGAAAAGTTTCCATCAAAAAATTGCACAAGTCAAAATAGAAGAAGGAGAAGAGATAACATATGACAAGGCTACACAAGCATTAAGAAGGGCAGTCCGTTTCTTTTCGGCACTGCAGGCCAGTGATGGTCATTGGCCTGCTGAAAATGCTGGGCCCTTGTTCTTTCTTCCTCCATTAGTAAGTCCATCCACGGATCTCTCTCTCTCGCTCTCTGTCTGACTAAAGTAAGTAAAATTTATTTGTTTATTTAAAAATAGTAATCATGGTTGCATTGCAGGTTATGTGTATGTACATAACTGGGCATTTGGATAGCGTTTTCCCAGCGGAGCATCGTAAAGAAATACTGAGGTATATTTACTGCCATCAGAATGAAGATGGTGGTTGGGGCCTACACATTGAAGGCCACAGCACCATGTTCTGCACCGTTCTCAACTACATTTGTATGCGTATTCTGGGCCAAGCACCTGACGGCGGTCAACACAACGCTTGTGCTAGAGCCAGAACTTGGATTCGTCAACGCGGTGGCGTTACTTACATTCCCTCTTGGGGAAAAACTTGGCTCTCGGTAAGGGTACCTACTTCATTAATTGATTATTTTCTTTATTTTAAACATATTGTGTATATATGTTTTTATGATCAATATATTTATTGGTCAGATATTGGGCGTGTACGACTGGTCTGGAAGCAATCCGATGCCTCCCGAATTTTGGATCCTACCATCTTTCCTTCCTATGCATCCAGGTATATACTTCCCTATAATAATAACAATAATAATGATAATGATGATCATGCGGATGCATGTTTTTAAAATTGATTGAAATGCAGCAAAAATGTGGTGCTACTGTCGGATGGTTTACATGCCAATGTCTTATCTGTATGGGAAAAGGTTTGTCGGCCCTATTACTCCTCTCATCCTTCAACTCAGACAGGAACTCCATACTCAACCTTATGATCAAGTCAATTGGAAGAGAACCCGTCATCAATGTGCCCCTGTCAGTTTCTCTCTCTTTTTTCTTTTTAATTTGCGTACTGATGCACTGCTCTGTTCTGTTCTAATAAAACTAAAACTAAGAATAAAATTTGATATATATTACATGCATGCAGGAAGATCTCTACTATCCCCACCCTTTGATGCAAGATCTGATGTGGGATGCTCTCTATGTATTCACTGAGCCTCTTCTCACTCGTTGGCCTTTCAACAAGTTGATCAGAAGAAAGGCTCTTGAGGTCACCATGAACCACATTCACTATGAAGATGAAAACAGTCGCTACATCACCATTGGCTGTGTCGAAAAGGTTTCTTCATTTCCTTCGCTACCATACGCATGCGATAATCCTATACAATTGATGCAACCTTTTCAGCTTGCTATATTCACCACGACATAGTAATACCACTTTATCATGCATTTAAAGGTGCTTTGCATGCTTGCTTGCTGGGTTGAAGATCCAAATGGCGATTATTTCAAGAAACATCTCGCTAGGATCCCTGATTACATTTGGGTAGCTGAAGATGGGATGAAAATGCAGGTAGCTAGCTACAAATTAAATCTCATTCCTTCTTTCTTTTTAACTCAATTGTACTTCCGGACTGATTTCAATCAGATCCCCCAAGCCCAAGGTATATATTATATTATTACCACATCCACATTGGCAATTCTGTACAGAGTTTCGGAAGTCAGCAATGGGATACTGGTTTTGCCATTCAAGCCTTGCTTGCTAGTAATCTTTTTGAAGAAATAGGAGATGTGATCAAGAGAGGGCACGATTTCATAAAGAAATCTCAGGTTTATTGTTATTTCTCTCTTTTATAGATCTCAACTACACTGGGTTGCTTTTGAATGCCTCTGCTTTTCGTTGAGTTGCAGATTTTTCTGTAATAATAATAATAATAATAATAAGATAAATAAATAAATTGTTCAGGTCAAGGACAATCCTTCTGGGGACTTCAAAAGCATGTATAGGCATATCTCTAAGGGATCGTGGACCTTTTCTGACCAAGATCATGGATGGCAGGTTTCTGATTGCACTGCGGAAGGATTGAAAGTAACAAACTTCATTTGTGCATTTCTTGAACACTTAAATATAACCATATATATATATAAGTAGTGTGCCTCATCAATTTCGCTTCCACCATATATATACAGTGCTGCCTACTTTTCTCAATGATGCCCCCAGAAATTGTTGGAGAGAAAATGGAGCCCCAACAGTTGTACGACGCTGTCAATATCCTTCTTTCTTTGCAGGTGAGGACCTCTCCTCTCTGGGCATGCTTAATGATGGCATTATTCTTTTCGAGCACTTGAGATGAGTAAACATTATTATTGAACTTTTTGGCAGAGTAAAAATGGAGGTTTAGCAGCATGGGAGCCGGCCGGGGCTCAAGAATGGCTGGAGGTAAGTGACTTTGTGACCTTCCTTTTGTTTTGTTTTTTTTTTTTTTGGTTCTTTGATTCTTTAATATTGAATTTTGATGTTCATATGCAATTTTCCCTCAGATACTAAATCCCACGGAATTTTTCGCTGACATAGTCATCGAGCATGAATACGTGGAATGCACTTCATCTGCAATCCATGCGCTGGTTTTGTTCAAAAAGTTATACCCTTGGCATAGAAAGAAGGAGATAGAGAATTTCATCAGCAACGCAGTGCGACACCTTGAAGATGTGCAAAGTTTTGAGGGGGGATGGTATATTATTAAATTTTATAATAAAAAGCATGGTCGGTTAGCTTTTGTTCTAAGTTTAAGCAACTGAGAAATAAATTAAATGCATGATGGATAGGTATGGGAACTGGGGAGTATGCTTCACTTACGGAACATGGTTTGCACTGGGAGGCCTAGCAGCTGCTGGCAAGAGTTACAACAATTGTGCAGCAGTGCGGAAAGGTGTTGATTTTCTTCTCAGAATACAGAAAGAGGATGGAGGTTGGGGAGAAAGCTATCTTTCATGCCCTGAGAAGGTATAATAATAATAATAAATCTGTGTTTTTGACAAAATCAGAAGAACAAAAGGTTATAACAAAAACAAATTGAATTGTGAATGCAGAAATATGTGGCTCTTGAAGGAAATAGATCGAATTTAGTACACACAGCTTGGGCAACGATGGGTCTAATTAATGCTGGACAGGTGAGGATATAGCCTTGTTTGTTTTTGTTTTTGTTTTGGTTTTGTATAATGTGTGGGGAAATAAAATGGTGATTTACGTACGTCATTCTGATGCTCCCCTCCCCTGTTGATGTTGATGGGACAACAGATGGACAGAGACCCAACACCTCTTCACCGAGCTGCAAAGCTGATAACAAATTCTCAGCTGGAAGATGGTGATTTTCCTCAGCAGGTAACTACAAGAGGCTGTTGATTATGGAATAAATGTTTTTATTCACATTAATTGATCAGAGAAATAATTAAAATTTAAAATAAATACAATGAATGTTGTTAAAATGACAGGAAATCACAGGCGTGTTCATGAAGAACTGCATGCTACATTATGCAGCATACAGGAATATCTACCCACTATGGGCTCTAGCAGAATACAGAAATCGTGTTCCTTTACCATCCAAAGCCATTTAACAGATTTATTAATCATTATCTGGCTGATCCTGATCCAAAGGACAGTTTCTCTTGTAATTTAATTCACACATTTACAGAAATATATAAAGAAAATCAATACATCAAATATTTGTTCCTCCTATATAACTGAGTCAATGCATATATCTGTATATGACACTACTTAGTACCCTCTGCATTCTAAATTTGACTAATGCCTTACTTGCTTCACAAAAGTCATTACGATATCTGAAATTTGGCATTAGAAAAAGTCAAGACTTTGTGAAGTCAGTATGCGTGAGTAAAAGGGGAGGAACAAAAGTCGAAGTTTGTGGAGTCAATTTGCTTTACAAAAGTCCTTAATAAGTGTGGGAGTATATAAGAGAGTGTGAATAAGTTGGTGTAAAACACTTTTCAGTTTAATCATAGATCTCGAATTTAAATTTTTAAATTCGGATTAATTGGGTCTTATGAGATACCGAATACTGAATGCATCATATATAAATAACTATCAATTTAAAATGGGAGAATTATCTCCACTATTTTACAATTTATTAATATTTAAATTATGTGACTTATACATTAAAAAAAATATTTAATTAACAAGGAGAGCACCATTTTCCAAATTTTAGCATAGTACATGTAATTAGGTGAAGAATGCATGCAGCAGACCAGATACAGAGAGATGGGTTAATTAATTAATCGGTGGTGTCTCGTGATGTGGACCTCAATTCGATCACACTCCACAAAAAAGAGGAGAGAGAGCTGCATATATAACTAACTCTCAGGGCCAGGGCCAACAAAACTGGAGCATGTCTGTTTCTTTTCCATTTTCATGCAAATTCTGATTGCCATTAGAATTCAGGAACACATGTTGTTTAATTTCTTCTCTCTAGCTATAGCCTATAGCTAAAATTAAGAAGCAACATCACTCCACCAAAGCTATATTCATTTGTGACAACTTTCAGGTGAAGTGAATGCATTGTATTGAACTAATTAAATAACACCTGTAGTTCCATCCATCGTTTTATAATTAATATGCATAAGTATAGTTGCTCGTCTGAGTTGAACTTTTCAATTCTTCGAAACGCACTAGCCAACAATTCTATGGTTATTTTATAGTTTTTTGAACTGAGGTTTATGCTTTATGTATATCTAGAGTTCATATTAATAGAAAATGCTTAAATTGTTTGAATATTTTTTTAGAAAAACGAAATTAAATTATTCATTTATTAAAAATTATTTAGAAATAAATTTTAATAAAAAATAATATAAATAAAAGTATTAGTAAGAAGTACCAAAATAAAACCTCACTATTATAAATTTTTTTATCGTTATTCTTCAATCGCATTAACAAAACTCATTTAATGTGTAATTTGGTGTTCTGCATGCTCTATTTAATAATTTTTATTAGCTATAAATCGATTCTTTAATTTTAAATGAGTCTAATTATAAAAATATTAGCAGAATTTTCATGACAAAAAAATTTTTAAAATTCATAAAAAAATATCATCTCATAAAAGGCAAAAACTCCATAAAAAAAATTAATAACAAATATATCATAAATATGTATTTAATTATACATCTATACAATTTTTAACTATAAAATTTTAAATTTTAAGTTACAAACTAAAACTATATATATATATATGGCATAATAAGAAATTTTTGTTCTTAATTTAATATGCATATATAATTTCTCCAAATAATATGCATATATAATTTATTTTTTCTTTCTTAATTATTCAAAATAATTTTTGATGGTGCGATACTTGATCTGTACGACTGGGCTGGATGCAACCCAATGCCCCCTGAGTTTTGGATGCTTCCTTCTTTTGTTCCTGTTCATCCATGTAATTTTCTAAATTAAAATAGTACTCTATATATACTCCTCCCTTTATATATATATATATATATATATAATCTTACATCTATAATTGAATACTAATATTTATATAATATAAGCTGAAAAATTAATGTGGAATTTTCTGAACAAGTAAATTAATATGAAATTGCTGCTAGTATAAGAGCATCTTAAATCTACTTTTTATTTAATTAAAGTTTTTTATTATAAAGAGCGATAGTAAAGAATGAGACTCCAACTCACCTCTAAATATAAATTATAGATTAAAGAGTGATTCTCGCAAAGAGAAAGGTTAAAAAAATAAAATTAAATACTTTTAAGATAAAATAAAATAAAGAATGAAATATAAATAGAGTATTGGACTTAAATAAAATTATTTGCTCTTTATATTTTAAGATAGTTTTTATTATCTATAATATGTTCTTTATTTTAAAAAGTATTATTAGAGATGCTCTTAATCCCATTAAATGTATTCATATTTTTCTCTCCCCAATTCAATAATAATAACAATAATAATAATATGAAGTCAATTAATAATGAAAAATTGCAGCAAAAATATGGTGCTACTGTCGGCTAGTATACCTGCCCAAGTCGTACTTGTATAGTAAAAGGTTTGTTGTCCCTGCTACTCTCATTCTACAATTGAGAGAGGAAATTTTTGTTCAGCTTTACCATACCATTAACTGGACCAGCGTGCGCCACCTCTGTGCAAAGGTAATATATTTGTTATACACATATATTTACTATCTACGTTTAACTGCTGGGTATATTACACCAGTTGTGGACAATAATTCTCCTATATTATATGGCATGCATGCAGACTAGCAACAGCGGTCATGTAAGTTGTAGCTTGATTCATTAATCATATACATGCATAATATAGTTAAAAATGGATACTGATTGATTAATGCAGGGGATCTTTATTATCCGCATTTGCGGATCTAAAATTTTCTATGGGATAGCCTTTATATAGCTTCAGAGTCAATTCTGACAAGGTGGCTCATGAACAAACTGATAAGAGAAAAGTCTAACAGAGCTACAATGTAGCTCATACATTATGAAAATGAGAACAGCAGATACATCACGATTGGATGCGTAAAAAAAGCATTATGCATGCTAGCTTGCTGGGTTGAAGATCCTGACGGTATTTATTTCAAGAAGTATCTTGTTAGAGTTCGTGATTACTTGTGGCTTGCTGAAGATAGCTTAAAAGTTTCTATCCGTATCTATTTAATTTTAAACAAAATTAATTTTCCCTTAATTAAGAAAAATAATTTATTATTTTCATGTTTCATTCATACATAACTAATATATATTTGCTGTAGGGTTTCGGTAGTCAGACGTGGGATGCTAATTTTACTTTTCAAGCTCTATATATCAGCAATTTGGGCGATGATATCATGCCAACATATGCTAAAGCACATGAATTCATCAAGCAAACTCAGGCACCTAATCACCACTTAATTAATTAATTTGTTGTGAAAATTCACTCACACTTTGGCCAACATTATTTAACATTTTAATTTTCTTTTTCTTTTCATTTTTTTTAAGAAAAATCTGCGGATTGATGGTGCAAAAATCCCACATCGGAGCCCAAGTCTTCTCTCTCCCCTGGGAGGCACCTTTTCCTAAAGGACAAAGTCTTGCGGTCTGTGGATCCCCCAAGCCAAAGTGGATAATACCTCTCGAATATATGTGTGGACACCCTCGGTTTGGTCGGCTCGTAACAAAAGCCCAGTGATGAGATAATATGGATATTGAATGCAAGAGACCTGAAACTTTCTTTAAAAATGGACTCGAAAGCCCAAAACCTTAGAACCAAGCCCAAAACCTTGAAATACAAGCCCAAAACCTTAGAATTAGGCCCAAATTATCAAACCCAAGCTTCAAGCCCAAGCTCATACCTTTTGGCCCCAAGGCCCAAGTCTGGCTTGGGTGAAGAGGTGTCGCCTCTTCGCCCCTAGCATCGGTGAGGCGACGCCTCATTGGTGGCCGACCAACTTGGCATTAATTGCTATTTATGGTTGCATTAAATAGGAAATGACCTACATTATCGCTGATCTAGAGATTTTGGCATAGAAATAGAACTTTTGGGGTAGAATTAAGCTGAAAAAGAGAGGAAAATGATGAAAAATCATGGTCTTTTATCTTAGCTTGATTTTCTTGAAAAAGAAAAAAGCAAAGGGTTAGGGGGTTAAAAGGGAGTTTTGAGCTAGTTATTGAGGAGATTGGCTCTTTTTGGAAAATAAAGAACTGAGAAAGAAGAGAAAAACATTCTTCAGAGAAGAAAAAAGGAAAAAAGGAAAAGAAGAAGAAGAAGAGAATAGAGTCTTAAGCTTGATGATCCATTTCCTTGGACAATGGGAAGTCTCTCTTGCATTCAAAGCATCCAAAACCACAATTCAAGCTCCGAGGGTTTAGTTAGGAGCTCCAAACATGCTTCAGTTAGTGAGGATTCTTATTTTTAAGTTTTAAACTCTTTACTTCACTTTAAGCCTTCATTTTTTAGTTTTCTTGATTGTTATTGTGTTTGGTGTTTATTTAGAGTCATATATGAAACATGATCGCATAAAGTATTGAGCATTAATTGTATATTTTATGTATTTACATTGAGCTTTGCTCAGTTGAATTTTGTTTAGAATATTGTTTAAATGTTAAGAAAATATGATTTCTTGTGCTCTGTTGAAGAGGCGACGCCTCTTCATAGGGGCGTCGCCCCTTCGTGATGTGGTGATCTTGGATCACCTCTTTCGCAGGAGGCGATGCCTTTTTGAAGAGGCGATTGCCTCCCGATCAGAGCTTTGCCTGATTTTGCCTTTATAGGTTATGCTTATTTTGTATAATTCGCATGTTTTACACATTTTTTTCTTGTCATATGCCATAATTTTGTGTCTAATCAGTTGATATATTATGTTTAATCGAGTATTTATTTATATTTGCATAAGTATTTATGTGTATTATATGTGAAACTAACAAATTGGACTTTTTCTTTTTCTTGATTAATCTTGTATTTGTGGAAAGATTAATCCTTTCAGTTTTGCAGGATTTTAATATGATTTTCAATTAAGGAATATTTAATTCCTTAATTAGTTCTTGAGAGGGTTTATTTTCAGTTTATTTTTGGTTTATTTCCCATTTATTGTATTTTTATCTAAAGATTGTAATCCTCAATCTTTCCCCCTTTATTTTGAATGAATGTTTGTAAATTCATTACCATTACTTGTAATAATTGTTGGGTTAATAAGCATGAAAAGGGCTAATGTGCAAACGTGGACATTAAATATAATACTGAAAATGAGTGCAATTCAACGATAATAAGGAAATAATCTAATAATCAAAGATAATAAAATACAAAATACAAGCGGAGGCCAACCGTAAGGTTAGGTGGACATTCAAAAGCCCATACCCAATTTTCGAACCCGATCTCTGATGACGGCTTCTAAAAACCTTTATGGAATCCAGTTGTTGTATAGTGTGTCCCGACTTTTATCTGAGTGGCGACTCCATCTCCATTTTGGGCCACAAGCCCATTATGTATTTCCTAGTGGGTCCTGAGCCCATACAGTGCCGTGGTCGCCAAACACTTCAGCGTGCGATTAGACCCCGCCGCCTACAGTGGCGACTCCACTAGGGATAGTGCAACTAATTTCAGTATTTTGTAAATTATCATATTTGATTATTTCCTTATTTCCTTTGCATTTTTTGCATTCACTACACATTTTCACACAATGAGCACAACAATCTGAATAAATCGACAATAATCATTACTTTGCTGCCTATGTTTCATTCAAATCTGGTGGTGAAGTATTTGATTATTGACACTCATAGCACTTACTTATCCATGTCGCACGGACCCTTGAGTGGGGAGACGTAACAGATGTATATAGCTCTAGGAGCTGAAGCTTATTACCCTTGACTTAGCTCATGTAATGACTTAGCAAATTCCCTTAGAAATTTTTCCAACTACATATATTTTATGCCATTTAGCGATCCTTACAATAAAGCCTAAGCCCATTGCTAATGGACTATGCCAAATTGGGTTTTTAAGGCTTATTATGGCTCATTAAAATGGACTTTGGTTTTATTCAAAGGATTGCTACTTGTTTGTATCGTCTTGAGAGTTTTATTGCATACATCAGTTTTATTATCCCCTGTTGATAATTAAAACTTGGCTAATAATCGTAGGAGAAGAAACTCACCATTGAACACATGTGTGAAAGAAATAAGGGTGGAGTTACTGTTTGAAGAAGTTGTGTTATGTGTAAATAGAATTTTTATTTATTTTTTTCCTTTTAGTGTGTAATGAGACCCTACATATCATGCATACATGTCATGCATGTTTCTAATCAATGGTGGTTGCAAATATAGATCCTCATAGGTATTCTACTTAGGTACGATCCAACACCGGTCGACTGATTAGAACTTCTGGAGAAACAACAATGGCAGAATTTAATGCTGAAGCTTTTAAAGAACAATTAAAGATAGAAATGGCTGAACAGACCCAAACAATCATGAGAGAAATGATAGGTCTAGCTAGGCAGAACCAACTAGCACAGCAGCCATCGCCATTGGATCTGGACACTGAGAATTTCAGAAGACCAAGAGACTTTATTAGTAGAACTAGGGACCCGACAAAATGTGGATGCCTCAAAAAATGTGGAGAAGTCTGAATGGGCCAAGAATTTAACCAAGACCATGGCCCAAATGCAGCTAATGATGAAAAAAAAAGGATAGATACTCTAATGAACCATACTAATTTAAGTCTGGATGAGGATGATGACCATCTAACACAAAAATTTAAATTCCCTGACATGAAGAAGTTCACTGGTGTTGAGGACCCCCACCTGTACCTCAAACAATATGTCACACACATGAGGATAACTGGTTTGAACAAAGCATAGATTGTCAAGCAATTTCCCCTATCCTTGAATGGAGCACCTATCACATGGTATTACGCCTTGGAATCTCACATCCAAGCTAATTGGGAGCGGTTATGTGTTGCATTTTTCAACCAGTATAGTCTTAATATTCAAATGGAAGCATCTTTGAGAGACTTGCAGAACATTAAGCAAAAGTTCAATGAGTCTTTTGCTGGTTATTTTATCAGGTGGAGGGCTAAGTTGGCACAGATGAAGCACCGTCCTGCTGAGACCAATCAGTTAATAATAGCAATAGAAGGATGTCTGCTTCCACTCTCCAAAAAGTTGAAAGACTTGGGATCTGAAACTTTGAAGAGCTGTACAGATTCGGAGTACAAAAGGAATCCCACCTGGCTTAAGACAAGAAATTTTTCAGTGGAAGATCTGCAAACAGAGAAGAGACGGGATCCAGCAGTGGGATTGAACCAAATAATGTATAGATCAATGTTGTTGGGCAACCCTAAAGGTTTTCTAATTTGGGAAAACCTCTTTCTAAAGTCCTAGAAAAGTTTATTGAGAACAACCTTTTGAGACCTCTACCTCAAAGACCACATTTCCTAAATGTCGACCCAAAGTTGTATTGTAAATAGCATCAGACCATCGGACATGACACTGATGGCTGCATCCGCCTAAAGCATGAAGTTCAGGATTTAATTGATTCAGGCAAAATCACCGACCCTAAAATTAGAAAACTCAACACATGAAATAACCCTTAACCTAATTATCGCAATGTGCCACCACCAAATCCCCGCATTCTCATGATCAACACCAGCTTGACAAAGGAATAACTCTTTAATTCCTTTGTTGATGCCACACCCACATCCCCAAAACCTAAAACCAAAAACTTAAAATCTGAAGTAGCAGCCTTCGAATCTAAATGTGAATGTTCTCGACATTTGAAGTTCTGATGATGAGGAAGAGGGAAGGGTTGGTATGTGGAAGAGTGATAAGGGAAAGAAAGCCTAGTTAGCTAGAAAGGATGAAAATAAGGAAGAATAAGCACGATTTGTGGGGCCGAAAAAAGAGAAAATTGGTTCAAAAGAAAAATTGAAGGAGAAAGAGAAAGTTAATGAAACAAAATAAAATGAGAAGGCTGTTAAAACCAAGAGAGATAAGAAGACTCTCGCTAGCATTTGGGAGCTGCTTATGCACTCCAAAGCCCATCGGGAGGCGCTGGCTATGGCCCTTGATCACAGGAAGATTCCTGCTCAACTCATACTCCTAATTAAATAGTGGATTCACTAATAGAGAGCCCTGAGGTGGCAATTATTTTTACAGATGATGACCTAACCTTGGAAGGTAGAGACCACATCAAAGCCTTGTTCATAAAGGTTGAAGTGAAAGGAAAACTCACTTGCTGTGTGATGGTGGATAATAGATTCATTATCAGCGTGTTCCCTTTGAAAATCTTACCTAAGTTGGGACTGGTAGTGTTTGATCTGAAGCCATCTAAGGTAGTCATCAAGGCCTATGATGACACGAAAAGGCTTGTCAAAGGAATCTTTAGGGCGTTGGTCAAGATAGGACCTCTTGAGGTTTGGGTCAACCTGCATGTCATCGACATTCCTGTCATCTTTACTGTGTTATTGGGAAGGCCGTGGTTCCTTCCTTTGGGAGGAGTGCCATCGACTATGCACCAAAAAATTAAGTTTCTACATAAAGGGAGAGTAGTCACTATAACAGCAGAAATTGAAGCTACAGTCGCTGCTTTGAAGCTAGTTCCCAATGAAATTCTAGTCAGTCCGAGCTTTGAGGTCTGCATGATCTATGAAGATGAATTAAATCCAAAAATAGCAAGCATAATGAAGAACATGAACTTCATGCCTAGAATGGAACTAGGGAAGAACTAGCAAGGCCCGCCAGAGTTTGTTGAGTCGAAGGTCCCCATTTTGAAGTACGAGTTGGGATATTAAAAGTCTAAAAGCTCAAGGCCTAAGGCTAAAAAGCATAAGGCACTATGGGAGACGTTCGTGGAGGAAAACGCTAATTACGCATACACCGACGATCCTGAACCATTGATAATAACAGAAAAGTTAGTCCCCAGATTCGAAATCTTTACTGAACATGTAAGTGGGGCTAAAGAATTTACTGTTGAGGAACCTAAACTGGAGGAATTGGTGCAGACTCTAGATCCAAAAAAAGACATCTTTACGGTGAAGTTGAAGGATGCTGGAGGTCAGAAAAGGGGAGTATGGCTTCAAATCTTTTATTTTTAATTCATTATAGATGTCTTCTATGATGATCTTGACATTTCTCTTGCAAATATGTTTGACACTGATGATCTTTTCTTTTCTAAATTTAATGCAATAAGATCTAACTTTGCTTATTTGTGTGATGTGTTTCCTAATGGTTATTTTGTTTGTGATGATCACTTAATGCGTATGTTTGACATCAATTCAGTGCAAACTGAATCATTTAATTTAGGTACATGTGATAATCCTAAGAATATACTTACAACTTCTAATTTGACTCTTGATGAGAGAATAAAAATGGAGGAAACGTTAAGGAAAAGATAGAAAATATTTGCTTGGGGTTACGAGGATATGCCCAAAATTAATAGGAAAATTATAGAATACAGGATCTCTACATATCCTTACATTACACCAGTAAAGCAAAATGAGAGAAAATTACGACCAGAATGGGCTCTTTTGATTAAAGAAGAAGTGGAGAAGCAGCTGAAAATGAAGTTCTTAGAAGCAGTGGATGACACCTAGTGGCTAGCCAATATAGTGCCAATTCCTAAGAAGGAGGGTCAGAATATGTGTAGACTACAAGGATTTGAACAAGGTTTGTCCGAAAGATGATTTTCCCTTACCACATATTGACACCTTGGTCGATAGTGCAACCTCTAGTGCAATGTACTCTTTCTTGGACTGTTTCTCAAGATACAACCAAATCATGATGGTAGTGATTGACAAGCTGAAGACTTTTTTCACCATCGAATGGGGGGTCTGTTGTTATTCAGTCATGCCATTTGGGTTGAAAAATGCTGGAGCTACCTATCAAAAGGTGGCTACCACTCTGCTTTACAACATGGTCCACAAGGAAATAGAAGTATACGTGGATGACATAATGGTGAAGTCTCCAACACGGGAAGGACACTTCGAGGCTTTAGACAAGTTCCTAGCTAGAGCTGAAAAATACAATCCCAGATTAAACCTAAAGAAGTGTGTTTTTGGGGTAACCTGTGGAAAGCTGTTAGGGCACATGGCCAGTCAGAAAGGAATAGTGGTGGATCCGGACAAGGTTAAAGCCATCCAAGAAATGCCTGTGCCAAAAAATGAGAAAGAAGTTCGAGGGTTTATTGGGTGATTGCAGTACATTAGCAGGTTCATAGCTAAGCTGACTACTATCTGCAAGCCGATCTTTAAGCTCCTAAGAAAGAATCAACCAGTGATCTGGGATGACAAGTGTCATTAAGATTTTAAAACTATTAAAAACTATCTAATGAATCCTTCGGTATTACAACCATCGAGACTAGGTAAACTTCTGATCCTCTATCTGCCTATCAAAAGAGAAGCAATAAGTGCAATGTTAGCTCAAGAAGACGACGAAAAGGTCGAACATGCAGTGTATTACTTGAGCAAGAAGCTATTGCCTTACGAAGCCAACTACAGTTTAGTAGAAAAGACATGTTTGGCTGTGATTTGGGCAACGAAGAAGCTCTGACATTACTTTCAGTCTTACAAAATTTAAGCGGTTTCTAAACACAATCCCCTGAGGTATGTCCAACAGACTCTGTCACTTATAGGAAAATTAGATAGATGGTTGGTCTTATTTACTGAGTTTAACATAGACTACATGGCAAAGAAAGTGGTAAAAGGGAGAGCTGTAGCAGATTTCTTAGCTCAAAATCCTGTGGGTGATGAACAAGAGTAAGAGTTAGAGTTTTCAAATGAGCACCTGGGGGTAATAGAAATTCAAACATGGACAATATACTTTGATGGAGCAGTCAACAATAGAGGAGCAGGCATTGGTGTCATTCTAACCTCACCAGAAGGGAAAATAAACCCGATGGAGAAAAGACTAGAATTTGAAGTCACTAATAACTAAGCTAAATATGAAGCTTGCATATTTGATTTGGAAGCACTCCCGAATCTGGGGCAGAAGAAATCACAGTATGCGGAGACTCTATGCTAGTGGTGAAATAAATCTCCAAACAATGGGAAGTGAGGGAAGATAAATTAAGATTGTACTGGGATTATTTGGCTATTATTTTACTATCCTTCACTCAATGCAAATTTGTTCATTTATCGCGAGAAGAGAATCAGATGGCGGATGCCCTGGCCACTTTAGCTTTGACATAGGAAGGAGTAAAACAGGCGGGGGTCAAACCTCTTATTCTTGTAAAATCCTAAATCTCTAGTTATGAAAAGATAAAGGTGATTCCAATCAACCCCATAGAGAAATCGGGGTTTTACAATTTATAACAGTACTTGGAAATGGGATAGTTTCCTGAAGATGCTGATAGAAAAAAGAGGATGTCTCTCAGGATGTTGTCTCATCAATTTATCAACCACAATAAAATGTTGCATAAGAGAGCGCTTACTGGAGTGCATTTCAGATGTGTGGATAAAAATGAAGCCTAGAAACTTATGGAAGCAGTTCATGAAGGAGTGTGTGGCCCACATATGAATGGAATGGTGATAAGAAGTCTCTCTTGCATTCAAAGCATCCAAAACCACAATTCAAGCTCTGATGGTTTAGTTAGGAGCTCCAAATGTGCTTCAATCAGTGAGGATTCTCATTTTTAAGTTTTAAACTCTTTACTTCACATTAAGCCTTCATTTTTTTAGTTTTCTTGATTGTTATTGTGTTTGGTGTTTATTTGGAGTCATATATGAAGCATGATTGCATGAAGTATTGATCATTAATTGTATATTTTGTGTATTTACATTGAGTTTTGCTCAGTTGAATTTTGTTTAGAAGATTGCTTAAGTGTTAAGAAAATGTGATTTGTTGTGCTCTGTTGAAGAGGCGATGCCTCTTCATAGGGGCGTCGCCCCTTTGTGATGTGGCGAGCTTAGATCACCTCTTTCCCAGGAGGCGACACCTTTTTAAAGAGGCGATACCTTTTTAAAGAGGCGATCGCCTCCCGATCAGAGCTTTGCCTGATTTTGCCCTCATAGGTTATGCTTATTTCATATAATTCACATGTTTTAT
The DNA here is from genome assembly GCA_949671775.1 of Mallotus repandus. Classification (NCBI taxonomy): domain Eukaryota; kingdom Viridiplantae; phylum Streptophyta; class Magnoliopsida; order Malpighiales; family Euphorbiaceae; genus Mallotus; species Mallotus repandus. The sequence goes on from CATIWM010077179.1 coordinate 44,884, forward strand.
GCATTTTTTTTTCTTGTCATATGCCATAATTTTGTGTCTAATTAGTTTATATATTGTGTTTAATCAAGTATTTGTTTATATTTGCATAAGTATTTATGCGAATTATATGTGAAACTAACAAATTGGACTTTTTATTTTCCTTAATTAATCTTGTATTTGTGGAAAGATTAATGCTTTCAGTTTTGCAGGATTTTAATATGATTTTCAATTAAGGAATATTTAATTCCTTAATTAGTTCTTGAGAGGGTTTATTTTCAGTTTATTTTTGGTTTATTTCCCATTTATTGTATTTTTTATCTAAAGATTGTAATCCTTAATCATGCCCCCTTATTTTGAATGAATGTTTGTAAATTCATTATCATTACTTGTAAGAATTGTTGGGTTAATAAGCTTGAAAAGGACTAATGTGCAAATGTGGACATTAAATATAATACTGAAAATGAGTGCAATTCAATGATAATAAGGAAATAATCTAATAATCAAAGATAATAAAATACAAAATACAAGCGGAGGCTAACCGCAAGGTTGGGTGAACATTCAAAAGCCCATACTCAGTTTCTGTACCCTATCTCTGGTGACGGCTTTTGGGAACCTTCGTGGAATTCAGTTGCTATATAGTGTGTCCCAGCTTTTATCCCGATAGCGATTTCATCTCCATTTTGGGCCACAAGCCCATTATATATTTTCTAGTGGGTCCTGAACCCACACAGTATTGTAATCGCCAAACACTTGACGCGATTAGACCCCGCCACCTACAATATGTATACTAACTGACATATAATATGAAGTTAATTAAATTTGATTTAATTTATACAGTTTTAATGAAGTAGGTAATCACTAAGATATATTCTAATATAGATAGATATATTATCTAACTATATAGCTCCTTGAATCGAATTATATGGGTACATACATTTGGTGCAGTTGCCTTAAAAGATAGGTGAGAAAGCAGAGGCTCAGCGATTATATGATGCTGTCAAAGTCATACTTTCCCTGCAGGTAAAAAACGGTGGTTTATCAGCATGGGAGCCAGTGCGAGGTGCAACTGGTTGGAGGTAGGCGCTGCGTGTCAAATAAAATTGTTGAGAGTCCTTAATTAAATTAAGTAATTTTATATAATTGTTGTTTTTTGGTTGGCTGTTGTTATGTGAATATTAGAGACTGAATCCCATGGAGTTGTTGGAGAATATAGTGACGGAGCATAAGTAAGTAGTGTTAAATATACAATAGTGGACAATTAATTAATGTATAATTGAAATTGGTTATTATTAATGATATGTACATATATACAGGTATGTGGAATGCACATCATCTGCAGTAGAGACATTAGCCATGTTTAAGAGGATGTGTCCGGAGCATGGAACAAAAGAGATAGAAAAGTTCACACAAAAAGTTGGTGGATATGTGGAAGGGATTCAAACGACGGACGGCTCATGGTAGGGGAATTGGGGAATTTGCTTCATTTACGGCACATGGTTTGCACTTGTTGGTCTGTCGGCTGCTGGTAGAAGTTACAGCGACAGTCCAGCACTGCGCAAGGGAGTTCATTTTCTACTTAAAAATCAGTGCGGGGGACGGTGGTTGGGGGTAGAGTTATCTTTCCTGCCCAAACAAGGTACGGTACCTACCTATAATTCATGTATTGGATTGAGCTGAGCTGAAAAATATGCAAATAATTAATGAATTATGTATATATATATATATATAAGTAGTGTGCCTCATCAATTTCGCTTCCACCATATATATACAGTGCTGCCTACTTTTCTCCACGTTGCCCCCAGAAATTGTTGGACAGAAAATGGAGCCCCAACAATTGTACGACGCTGTCAATATCCTTCTTTCTTTGCAGGTGACGACCTCTCCTCTCTGGGCACGCTTAATGATGACGTTATTCTTTTCGAGCACTTGAAATGAGTAAACATTATTATTGAACTTTTTGGCAGAGTAAAAATGGAGGTTTAGCAGCATGGGAGCCGGCTGGGGCTCAAGAATGGCTGGAGGTAAGTGACTTTGTGACCTTCCTTTTGTTTTGTTTTTTTTTTTTGTCTTTGATTCTTTAATATTGAATTTTGATGTTCATATGCAATTTTCCCTCAGATACTAAATCCCACGGAATTTTTCGCTGACATAGTCATCGAGCATGAATACGTGGAATGCACTTCATCTACAATCCATGCACTGGTTTTATTCAAGAAGTTACGCCGCCCTGGGCATAGAAAGAAGGAGATAGAGAATTTCATCAGCAACGCAGTGCGATACCTTGAAGATGTGCAAAGTTTTGAGGGGGGATGGTATATGATTAAATTTTATAATAAAAAGCATGGTCGGTTAGCTTTTGTTCTAAGTTCAAGCAATTGAGAAATAAAATTAAATGCATGATAGATAGATATGGAAACTGGGGAGTATGCTTCACTAACGGTACATGGTTTGCACTGGGAGGCCTAGCAGCTGCTGGCAAGAGTTACAACAATTGTGCAGCAGTGCAAAAAGGTGTTGATTTTCTTCTCAGAATACAGAAAGAGGATGGAGGTTGGGGAGAAAGCTATCTTTCATGCCCTGAATTGAATTGTGAATGCAGAAATATGTGGCTCTTGAAGGATAAAGATCGAATATAGTACATACAGCTTGGGCAATGATGGGTCTAATTAATGCTGGACAGGTGAGGATATCGATAGATAGATAGATACATTCTTGGTTTTGTTTTTGTTTTGTACGTACGTCATTCTTATTCTGATGCTCCCCTTCCCTGTTGATGTTGATGGGACAACAGATGGACAGAGACCCAACACCTCTTCACCGAGCTGCAAAGCTGATAATAAATTCTCAGCTGGAAGACGGTGATTTTCCTCAGCAGGTAACTACAAGAGGCTGTTGATCATGGAATAAATGTTTTATTCACATTAATTGATCAGAGAAATAATTAAAATTTTAAATAAATACAATGAATGTCGTTAAAATGATGGGAAATCACGGGCGTGTTCATGAAGAACTGCATGCTACATTATGCAGCATACGGGAATATCTACCCGCTATGGGCTCTAGCAGAATACAGAAATCGTGTTCCTTTACCATCCAAAGCCATTTAACAGATTTATTATCTGGCTGATCCTGATCCAAAAGGACAGTTTCTGTTGTAAATTTAATTCACAAATTTACAGAAATATCTGTATATATAAAGATAATCAACACATCAAATATTTGTTCCTCCTATATAACTGAGTCAATGCATATACATATGTATGACACTACTGAGTACTTACTGCATTCTAAATTTGACAATTGCATTACTTGCATTACAAAAGTCGTCACAATATTTGAAAGTTGGCACTAGAAAAAGTCAGAGAGTTTGTGAAGTCAGTCTGAGTGAGTAAAATGACATTTTTATTAAAAAATATATATATTTAATTAAACAAAGAGCGCACCGTTTTTCAAATTTTAGCATAGTATATGTGATTTGGTGAAGAATGGAAGCAGCAGAGCAAATACAGGGAGATATGGGTTAATTAATCAATCGGGGGTGCTCTCAGGGCCAACAAAACTAGAGGCCGTTGGCCCTCCAATATTAATGCATGTCTGTCCATTGGTTTGCAATTGCAAATTCTGATTGCTACTAGAATTCAGAAACACATCTTGTGTAATTTCTGCTCTCTAGCTTAACTCATTTAAAAAAATATAAAGGGACTAATCCCTCAATCAATTAATGAAAATATCAAATTAAATCAATTAATCAAATCTAAATTTATTTATCAATTGTAGGAGTAACATTATATACGAAAATCATCCATTACTTTAGAGCTTAAGTTTTTTATTTTCATACAAAAATTTAGAGAGAAAATTCTTTTTTTTTTAATATTTTTCTTTTTGTAAAATAAAGCTATGTAAAGCTTCCATGTCACATGTTAAATTTTCACTAAAATTATTTAGCTAAGGGTCTATGAGTTTTTGCTGCTTCTGGATTTGAGTATAGATTTGGATTTAAATTAAATTTATTAGGGAAATTACATGAATTTGTACTATGACGGTTTGAAATAAATTCACAATAGCTCATTTAATAAAAATTTTAAATGACATTTAACTAGATGTTATTTAAAATTTAAAATTTCAAATCAAATATTTGCATACAAACACATTTTAATATAATTTTAGAAAATTAAGAAAGTTTTTGCAAGTTTCTTTTTTTTTATGAAGATGAATCGTGCTTTTACTATTGAGAATAAAAAACGTAATCTCATTTGCTAATGACTTGTTACAATTAATATTAGTGAATTAAAATAAAATTAATCAAAAGTTTGTTGATTATGCAATGTTTAATATATTAACATAAATTGAATTTAGAAATAATTAATACAATTAGTGTTGTTAAAATGACAGGAAATCAGAGGTCGTAATTGATGAAGAACTGCATGCTACATTATGCAGCAGAGCACCGAAAGCGTGTTGATTTAAAATTTCAAATTAAATATTTGCATACAATAGATAACAGTTTTTTCTTTTTAAATTGACGACGGTAGAATTCGAACCGTACATCTCAAAATATGTTTAGATATTCTCTATTAGTGATAAGCACGTCTCCTAGTGTAGTATTCCGTCCTTATCATATTGTTGTCATACTCTTGTATTCCTATATATATATATTTCTACTGTTGTAACTCACGTTAATCATTCACTATACAACATCTAATTCCAAACCTTGACTTGGTATCAGAGCCAAGTTCTCAAAATGACTACTCCTGCTCTATCGTCTTCCTCAACTTCTTCTTCTTCTTAATCCATGACAGTCACAAACAACATCTCATCTTGTCCCGCTCCCCTTCCCACCACAACTCCTACCCATGTCCAACAAACTTTCTCAATTAAATTGACATCCAAGAATTATCTCCCTTGGAAATTGCAGTTCACACCTCTGCTCAACTATTACAATCCACATGGAATTCTCAATGGCACTGAAGCCCCTCCTCCTCGTGGGATCACCAATTCTACCACAAATGAAATTTCTATTAATCCTGAATTCACAGCTTGGTTTAACAAAGACCAGCTTTTTTCTTGGCTCTTATCTTCGATCACTAAAGAAATTTATCCCCATCTTCTAGGACTCAATTCATCAGCTGAAGTGTAGAAAGCCTTGCAAACAGCTTTTGGAGTCATTAGTACAGCTCAAAAAACACAACTGCATATCGAGCTTCACAACATATCCAAAGACAACAAAACCATCTCGCAATATTTGTACCATGCTAAATCTCTAGCCGATGCCTTAGCTTTGGCTGGACAGCCTATCACTACATCTGAATTTAACGCAACTGTCTTCTGAAAACTCGTCGCTGAATACAATGGTATCATAGGCGCTTTGCAACAACGGTTTGATCCCCTTCTTTTCACGAGCTCCATGGGCAACTGGTTGCCCACGAGCTGTTATTGAAGTCTCAGGAACCTTCTGTTCCAATGGCACATATTGCTCAACGCAATTCTCAGTCCTCTATGAGTTTTCGCCAGGCTCCTTCTTTCTCTCCTCAGTAATCTTTTAATAACACTAGAGGACGCCAATCACAACGTGGTGGTCGTCGTGGGTTCAACAATTCAGCCTGTCAGATTTGTGGATATACAAATCAAAATGCCCTATCTTGTAGATGACATTTTGATAGTTCTTTGTTTCTCCGCACTCGCAATCAACAATCCCCTTTGCAATCAAATTTTTCGGATTTATTCAATCATCGCCACGATTATTTGACAGAAATTCCACCACCATCATCTGATCCTGGATTGCTGTCACTACAAGAATCTGTCGATTTACCGACGGAATTTTTCGTCGCAAAATAGCAACGGATTAGCGACGAAAAAAACTTCTCAGTGACAGAATGTAGTCAAATAATAAAATTGATTAATTTTTGCGACGGAAAAAAAAATCCGTCGCTAAATTAGCGACGAAAAAAAAATCTGTCGCTAAACTAGCGACATAAATTAAATCCGTCGCTAAACTAGCGACATATATGAAAATCCGTCGCTAATTTAGCGACGGAAATTAAATCCGTCGTTAATTTAGCGACGGATTTTTATTTCGTCGCTAAATTTTGATTTCAAAACTTTATTTTTATTTTATTCCCAATTTAATCATGTTAAAATATTAATTAATGTTTATTTAAAATATATATATAATATTTTTATAAAATATTATTTATAAATTATAAAAATTGCATATGTCTTTTAAAGTTTAAATAATTATCATTTCATATTACAAAAATTAGCTAGTATAAAATTTCATATTGATCTGAACTATTTTGATGTGAATATATATATATATATATATATATATATATGAAATATTACATATATGAAATGTTAATGTTACATGATATATATATCTCTATAATAAATTTGTAGGATACTTAATATATGTACGTTAAAAAATGTGTTAATATTTATTTTTTGTTAATATTTATTTTTTAATTAAGTATAATAAATAATAATAATACTTATTATTATTATTAAGTAATGTAAATTTAAAAGAATATATAAATAGCATAAATTAATTAATATC
>CATIWM010077236.1:0-32348 GCA_949671775.1 Mallotus repandus
GTTTGTCTGTGATTTTGATTTATTTGGATCTGATTCACGGCTAAAACTTGAAAAAAGTACGTAAAAAAATCAAGAAAAGTGGGTGTCTTTTGGTTGACGGCTAAGAATCAGAAAGAGGTGGGGAGAAAAGAAAAGAAAAACCCCCTCCTTTTTACGTGAAAAGAAAATCACATATTTATAAAGACACCATCCTGTAACCCTAATCTGATTACAGTATAAAAAAATTTATTTTAATTATTTACCTATAAAAAAAATATATTTGTCACTTTATTTATAAAATAAAACAAACATATTTATCAAATAAAAGTTAATCAAAATCTATAAATAACTAACAAATAAACAAATAAATAAAATAAAATAAAAATACAAAAAAAAATCGTAAAAAAAAAAATCGGGATTGGCCAATTTCAGATCGCAAATATAGATTTCCGGTCGGAAATATAGATTTCCGACCGGAAATCATTCAAAAAAAATAATAAAAAAATCCAAAGTTAAAAAACGGAAGATGCAAGTTTGTGATGAATGGGCCTAACGGCCCATTCATCACTTTGTCTCTTTTTTTTTTTTTGAAAACTTAAATTGTTTTTAAAATCTATTTTAAATAAAAAAAATTAATAATAACAATAATTAAAATAAAAATAAGATTTCCTAAAAATAATTTACAATTTAGTTTAAAACCAATAAATCTAATTTCACAGTCTATTTTCATCATCGAGTCCTCTGTCGCATCCATGCTCTAGTCATCCCGAAATTGGGTGCTTACACATGTGCCCCCTCTCCAGTGTAAGTACACCTCCGAGAGCATGAAAAAATAATGTTTGGAATGCAAATGTATATATGAATGCATGAATTTATGTAAGAAAAATGGAGAAAAGGATATAAAGGACTTCCCTAGTCTTTTGGCATTTTTTTGGGGTATTTCAGACTTTTACTATGAGCTCTTGGCTTTTGAGTGTGTCTTAGGTCAATGTCCAGAACTCCAATGTGCCTTTGGGACCTTTTGGGAGCTTCGATGTGTGAAAATATGCATCTCGGGGCCTCCGGTGGGCCCTAAACTGCATCATGAGTGCTTCCCACGCATATGGGTCCAATGACCTATGAGAGTGGGTCTAGGATCCATGCGCATGTGTTAAAAACCATACTCGTGGTTCCATTTTGGACCCACGGACCAAGTGCCTATAAAAGGCATTTGTTTCATTATTTTTTTCATTTTTCAACTCTCTCTTCTCTCTTCTCCCCTTTGAATTCTCTGAACTCTAAGTTTTCCTTACTTCAATACCCATTCAAGGAGGTAACGGTGATGGCAATTTTGTGGGCATCCCTGATCTCGAGATTCCTTTGTAGGATCTTGATCTGGGATTTGATCAAGTGGCAGGTGGTGTTGCTCGTCAAAAGCCAGTGCTTGCTCATCAAACAAGGCACGATGTGATGAGGGGTTAGGAGATTCCTCTCGTCTTGAACTTGAAGGAGCATGTCTGGGTGCTTCACTATCAGTAGAATAGTACCTCAAACTCTAAATTTTTTTTGATGCTCTATCTTCCTTTGTTAGAATTAGCTCCCTTGTGCTTTCAGTGACATTTAGAGATGTACTTTGCTAGGATTTTACTTCACTTAGGCTGCATGCTAAGATTCACCTTATTGTTTCCTATCCTAATTGCCTAATTTCATTTACCTGCAAATAACAAGTAAATAGTAGTTGGTGCTGATTATCATACTTTAGTAAAGAAACTTTTTGCGTCAGAATTTGTGTTTGCTAACTTCCATTTTTAGAGCTCTGTGACTTCGTTAATGCTACTTAGTAGCTTTATTAGTGCCAAGAGGCTCTATCGGAAGCTATCTATAGGGGTGCGAGGCCGGGTTCATGGTCTTAACTTCAATGGCATTCTAGATTATCTGTTGGAGGGACTGGAGTCTCTAAAGAGTCGACAACGACTTTGACTACCTTGATAGAGAGGTGGTTGGATTGCACGCACACCTTCCACTTCCAATTTGGGGAGATGACGATCATGCCCCTCGAATTTACTACTGTTATGGGGTTCACATTTACTGGCCGACGGATCCCTTTTGGCATACTGAGGACCCTACAGGGCTGTGCTGTAATCTGTTAGGCTGCAGCCCCTAATTCAAAGTTAGTTGGGGCAACCTGATTTCATAAGAACAGTTTTGACAGGCTTGCGATGATGCTGCTGGAGGTGGTGCCGATGGCGTTGAGAGGGGTGCTCGGTGCTTCATTTTTTATTTGATAAGCACCATAGTGTTCCCTAACGTGAACAACACTAGCAGCTCTTAGTTGCTTCCTCTACTCTAGGGCCTCAATGCCTTGTGAGATTATGACTAGGATTCTGCCACCTATGGCTATCTCCTCCACGACTTGGATTTGTAGCATTTTGCCGGTGGTTGATGTGAGTTTTTCAAACACTTTACCGTTCTTTTTCCTTTCCTTTACATTATTCTTAACACATTCTCTTTTGTAGATCTGGGCCTTTGAGTTATGCGTGCTGGCTCCTCCCACCATACCCAAGATGCATGAGGGGTTCCCTTATTTTCCCATATGGATTACTTAGGGCGTTAAAGGCTCTGTGCAGTCTTTGGAGGCGTTGAGTTGACATTTAATCAGGTTAGTCATCTCTTTCTTCTTTTCCTGCCTTGAAGTTCTGTGTTTTATTTTTGACAACTATTTTTTATTACAGATACATTTGTTATGGTGGTGGGAGCACTATCCTACAACCTTCTTTGAGATAATAAGTGGGGCCGTCGAGGTCACTGGTAGGCAGATTGATATATTTTGAGGGAAAGATTTGTTTTGAGGACCTACTACTGTTCGCATCCCTCATCTTCCTCCTTTTGATATACTTTGAGGGAAAGATTTGGTGGGCCCCACTCTAGAGCAGGCACTAGTTGGGACTGATCACCAGCTGTACTTAGAGCCAGAGGGTGTCTCATGCACCGATGGCTCTTGGTTGTTTCCTCTACTGTAGGACCTCGATGCCTTGTAAGATTATGAATATGGTTCTACTGCTGATGGCTATCTTCTCCACGACTTGGATATATATGCAGAGATAGCTCCTAGATTTGTGGTGTACCGCTGGTGGTTGATATGAATTTTTTTAATCACTTTGTCGTTCTTTTTCCTTTGTTATATTGTTCCTGACACATTCTCTTTTGCAGATCTGGGGCTTCGAGTTTCGTGTGCTGGTTCCTCCCACCATACCTGGGATGCGTGAAGGGTTCCCTCGTTCCTCATCTGGACTACTCAAGGCTGGAAGGGCTCTATGTGGTCTTTGGAGGTGACTCTTGCTGCTCTCACAGAGTTAATTTTTAACCAGGTTAGTCATCTATTTCTTTCTTTTTTCCTACCTTAAAGTTTTGTGTTTTGTTTCTGACAACTATTTTTGATTGCAAATATATCTTCGATGGTGGTAGGTGCACTATCCTACAGCCTTCTCAACGATGATGGTTAGGGCCATCGAGATCACTGGCAAGTGGATGCTGTTCATGATGCCTGTTAACCACACTTGGTACCTCGAGGAGCGCATAGTGGATTGGTTCCAAGTACCTACTGCTCATCGCATCCTTCATCCTCCTTTTCTTGATATGTTCTGGGGGAAGGACTTACTGGGCCCCATTCTAGAGGAGGTGTTAGTCAAAACTGATCACCGGTTGTACTTAAAGCCAGAGGGTGTCTCATACACCAGTGGCTCTTAGTTGCTTCCTATACTGCCGGACCTTGACACCTTACGAGATTATGATTAAGGTTCTGCCGCCTACGGTTATCTCCTCTACATCTTGGATGACACATGCAAAGATAACTCTTAGATCTGTGGCATACCGCTGTTGGTTGATGTGAGTTTTTTCAAAAAAATTGTTGTTCTTTTTCCTTTCCTTTATACTATTCTTGACACATTCTCTTTTACATATCTGGGCCTTCAAGTTCCGCGTGTTGGCTCCTCTCACCATACCCGGAATGCGTGAGGGGTTCCCTTGTTTCGCTATATAGACTACTCAGGGCTGGAAGAGCTATGTATGGTCTTTGGAGGAGACCCGTGGTGCTCTCATGAAGTTAACGCTTAATCATGTTAGTCATCTCTTTCTTCTTTTCCTACCTAAAAGTTCTGTGTTTTATTTTTGACAACTATTTCTGATCGCAGATACATCTTCGATGGTGGTGGGAGCACTATCCTACGTCCTTCTCAGTGGCAATGGGTGGGGCCATTGAGATCACTGGCAGGCGGATGTTGTTCATAACCCTTGTTGATCTCGCTTGGTACCTCAGTGAGCACATAGCGAACTGGTTTCGATGACCTATTGCTCTTTGTGTCCTTCGTCCTCCTCCTCTTCATATATTATGAGGGAAGGATTTGGTGGGCCCCACTCTAGAGCAAACGATGGTTGGGACCAATCACCGGCTGTATTTAGAGCTAGAGGGTGTCTCACACTTAAAGAGTTTTATCCCTCACTTGATTGATGGTGTCGCAAGGGGTTTAATACTTGCTCCGCTCACTCCACCTACGAATGTTTCTTCTTCTTATGCCCCTCAGGTATGTGTTGCTTCCTTGTGTTTGTGCTCGTACTGACTATTTCCCATTCTGACCACTCTTGCCTATGTCTGGTAGTCTCACTCAAGGAGGTCTCGCATTAGGAGTGCCACCGAGACTTTGGGTAGTGTAGGAGTTACTAATGATGCCCCTACTGGGGTAGCTCAGATGATCTCTGGGGTAGTTGTACTACCACTGTTCCTTGTGGTTCAGGCACACAACCTTCATGGTGAGGTGATAGTTTAAGTAGTCCTTACATCTACTGAGCCTGTGGACTTCATCCTTGAGGATGCTACCCGTGTAAGTTCTTTTCTGCCTTAGTTGCTTTGATATTTCAAACCTACTGCTTGTTGACTATTCTGTCTGTAGGTTCATCGAGAGATAGCCATGTACTGGTACCAGTGCACTTCAGGCTTAATGAGTCACTATGTCCATTACTTTATGGAGGTTCATGTAGGTCTTTTACACTTTGTCATGTTTCCCTATTCTAATTATGCAATGATATGTATGTGTATGTTATGAATGCATATATGCTAATGCATGTATGTTATGATGATGCAACTCAAGCATGTGAGGCTGTTACACAGGCAAGATGAGGTTATTCATCATCAAGAGCTAATTCATCAGTAGGAGGGTGCCTACTACCAGAGAGAGATTTAGAGACTATGGGCCGAGCTAGAGGAGCTGAGGGTACGTGATGCTAGACCCAGCAGGAGAGGACCTTCAGATATCGACGATGACGACAAGGATGGGGCTAATTCTTGATTTCCTTTTCCCTTGTTCTTGTACTAACAGTGATTTTGGACTTTTCTAAGATGTAGTTAACTGATTAATCATTTATGAGGCTTTCGATGCTTTTTTATTTTTTTTGTGCCTTTCTCTTTGTCTTTTCTATTTACTTGCCATGCCACCATAACAAATGTAATGAAATGGAAAAGCGTACAACATAAATTAATGCAATTATATCATAAAAAGATATGAACTCTAAGATGCAAATTTTTCCTTTGTATGTGATTGATTCAGGCATTTTCTACTTAACATGTGTAATTTTTGATGATCTTTTCCATTTGTACTGAATAGCATTTATCATAAGCATAATTGCACATAGAATATTTCAAAATGATAGTACATTGCTTTTAATTAGCCCTCTCGGGTTTTCTAATTAAGTATTTTGCCTCTTATTTTTCTGTTTTATTTTATTTTTCATGAATAGTATCGCTTGAGACGATCGACATTGATCCATTCAAGGAACTCATTCTCGTCGACATCCATTAGCTTGACTGTGCCTTTTGAAAGGACAGTTTGAACCAGATAAGGCCCTTTCCAATTAGGTTGGAACTTCCTTCTTGGATCTAGTAAATTCTATTTAGCTTGCCTCAATACCAAGTCTCCAACCTTAATGTCATGTTGTTTCACTCTTTTTGTCACAAATCCTTGCAATTCTTCTCGGATAAAACTGAGTATGATATAGTGCTTTCAACCTTTAATTGTCTATTAGATCTAACTGTGTTAGCATTTGTTTCAACTACTTTGCCTTGAGTAAGTCTGCTTTGACTATGACTTAGAGAGATTTCATTTCCACTTCGATTGGAAGTACAACTTATGTTCCATTTGCTAATGAGAAAGGTGTTGCCCTCGTGGATGTTCTCACTATAGTATTGTATCCCCAAAGAGCAAATGGTAACTCATTAGCCTAATCATGGTGAGTTTTAATCATCTTTGAGAGGATTTTTGATATTCTTATTCGCTACTTCTATTGCTCCTTTAGCCTGCGGTCTATAAGGTGATAACTTGTAGTGCTTTATCTTATACTTTTCAAGCACTGCTCGCACTTTTCCTTAAAACTGTACCCTATTGTATGAGATCAAGAACTTGACTACCTGCTTTGCCCCTAATTTACTGCAAGATTTGACTTCTACCTACTTCGTGAAGTAATCAATCATGACCAAGATATATCTGTGTTCGTTAGGGGTTGTAGGATGAATCTCTCCTATGATGTTGAGTCCCCAAACTTAAAATGGCCAAAGAGAGGACATGGCGTGTAATTCTAAGTGAGGTAAATGGTTGGCGTCCCTGTGAATCTAATATTTGTGACATCTCTTAGTGAATTTAATATAATCCTTAACCATTGTCATCTAGAAGAACCCTTGTCTTATTATTTTTTTGGCTAGCGTTATACCATTCATATGGGGACCAAAAACTCCTTCGTGAACTTCTATCATTACCTTCCTTAAATGCAATTGCATCCCATCTGAAGTTCTCTTGTGTAAAAAACCTTGATGGAAGGTGAATTTTGTTGATAGCTTTCTGATAATTGTCTTATCTTTCTCACTTGTATTTGCCTGGTATTCATGCTTGTCCAAACACTGTTGAATGTCATAAAACTATGACTTTTGATCCACTCTCACTTCCATTACCCTTACGTTCTTATAACACAGCTGATTTGACTTTAATAACACTAAAGTCTTCATAAACATGGTTGTCGGTCCATCCCAAACTTATGCTAATGATGCTAAGGCGTTCGCCATCTGATTGTGGTTTCTTAGTAAGTGGATAAATCTGCATTTTTAAAATGACTGCCCTAACTATTGCAATGCTCTGGATATGGCTTCAAATGTGCCTCTTTTAGATCCTATTCATCAGTAGCCTGATTAATTGCCAACATTGAGTCACCCAATATTTCCACTTCTGTGACTTTCAGAGCCATCAGTGTTTCATCCCCATCACACATGCTTTGTATTCTGCTTCTTTATTCATAACCCAAAATGTCAACTTCTTTGCTATGAGAATTTCTTAATTTTCTAAGTCAATAGAACTGCCCCTATTCCTGCTTCGAACTGGTTTATTGCTTCATCAAAGTACATGCGCCATCCTTGAATCTCAATTATTGTAGTGAGATCATCTGGGAATTCAAGTTCTATCTCTTGGTCATCTGAGGTAGGGTTTAGTGTTAGAAACTCGACTACTGATCTTCTTTTAATTATCTTCTTAATCAGATACTCAATATCAAATTCTGTCAGTAACACCAGCCACTTTGGCTAGTTTCCCAACTATTGAAGGTGCTTTAAACAGTTGTTTTATAGGATCTAACTTTAAAATTGCTTGGATCTTGTAATACTGAAAGTAGTGCCTCAAATTTCTCATGGCCCAAACTATTATCAAACATATTTGCTCAACCTGACTGTACTTCTTCTTATAAGGTAGCATCTTCTTACTTGAGTAGTAAACTGCATGTTTGGCTCATGCTTCTCCTTCCTGAGCTAGCATAGCTCCTATTGCGCTCTCTTCAATTGCTAGGTACATGACTAAGGGTTTTCCCATTTTTTGGGGTCTCAGAATTGGTGGATTCATAAGATAGTCCTTAATTCTATCAAAAGCAATCTGACATTGTTCATTCTAAACCACAAACTGATCTTTTCAAGGCAGTTTGAATATCTGTTCATATACCATAGTCAATCTGGCTATGAACCTACTGATAAACTACAACTTCCCCAAGAATCCAAAAATCTCTTTCTTAGTCTTTAGTGTTAGCATTTCTTGGATTGCTTTCACCTTATCTGGATTAACTTTAATTCTTCTCTGACTAACTATGTGCCCTAACATCTTTCCTAAAGTTACACCAAATACACACTTCTTGGGGTTCAACCTCATATCATACTTGTCTACCCTCTATAGGAATTTTTCTAATGCGACTAGATATTCTTTATGAGTCTTCAATTTTACCATTATGTTCTTAGGAATCGGTTATGCTACTTAGGCATTAAATACTTGTGTGGTGAGTACAAACCTAAGTAGGGAAAATTTTAAAATTTTTGCTTAACATAACCCTTCATTACATGAAGAATTCCTATCCCAAGGATCCAATTTGCATTTTCCCAAGGATCCAACTTGCATTTAACACATAGCTAAATATCACAACAATAAGTAAAAGCAACAACCTAGGAATTCTAAGTTTTGAGAAAACTTACAATCTCTTAAGTTTGATATAGACAACAATAGTATCTACAATTGTAGTTAGGTTTAATTCTTGAATTATATGCCTTAGCATCCCAAGTGTTAGGCCTCTAGCTTGAAACACCAAAGCTTCACCAAGTCATCTACTTGCTTTGATTTTGTTAGTTGCAAGTTTCCTTTCAAGTGACCCTCACAAGTCTTGCACTAACTCAATCTCTTGCAAGTATATTTTGGGTTTATTTTATGTATATGTTGTTTCTCTCTTTTTGTGTCTCTACACAAAGTGTCTAACCTTAAGAACATTTCTTAGGTTACATATTTATATGTAGAGCAAGCTAACCTAATGACATAATCTCTTATATCACATGTATATGACTTGTCATGATAAGTATACAACTCGTTATGATAAGTATACAACTTGTATACTTATCTAGTGCACCAAGAATTATGTAGAAAATTAATACATCTCATGCATTATGTCTACATACATTCTTTACACTTAATCATGTAACCTAATCTTGATTTGTCCAAGGTCAACATTTTATACATTAGAGATAATGTGCCTAATATGCCAAGCCTAATAAGTTAAGCTTAATGCTTATCATTTTCCATGGTCAACATTATACACTTAAGAGATAATGCATGCCTAACATGACAAATTTGTCCATTCACACATGCATGGACTTGGGCTTAGTAATTGGGCTAACAGTTTGCCTAAGCCCAATCCATATAACAAATGGGCTTGGATTAGGTCGATGGGCTTTCTCAATATCTTGGATTAATCTTTGGTCTAAAACTCTTTTGGGCCTAGGCCTAAACAACTTGGGCCATTAATCCAAGGTCTAATTAGAAACAACACATATTATGAATTTAATACTCTAATTAATATCTCATATTAATTAAGTATAAATTAATAATTAAACCTTTAGTGGAATTAGATTTCATGATATTCTATAATCATTACTTAAGGCATAAATCCAATTCTATTAATCTTAATTAATTGATTAAACTCTTTAATTAATAGTTAGATTAATATTAACGGTGATTTGGTAAAGCTCTTTTAGGTGTCACTTACTAGGTTCATGTCTAATTGGCAATGAGAAGATAATATCAACTCTTGATGTTATTTGAAACTCCTTTCAAGTCTAAATCTGAAAATCTCAATTATGCACATTTAGTTCTCATAAGTTGTAAATGACCCCTAGCATAGAAATGAATGCATGTATTAATTCACATGAACCCTTTAGTTATAATTACCGTGCACTAAAATCCCTTCATTAGAAGATCCCGATATAACATAGAGTTATGGTTTAGTCAAACTCTAATAGTTATATCATATGACCTCATCTCAAATTCTAATTCTTAACAAAACATAACTAACACTGAAACTCTTTCAGTTCATGTCATGTTTTTCCTAGCCAGGAACTTATTCATCAAGAAAAAACTTAGATAGCATAGGATCTTATCCTGATCCACTTCAGACAATGAATCCCATCTCGGCTGAACACTCATCCCTACACTTAACCGACTAGAGCCACCGCACACCATATGCCTATGTATGATTAACACAAGTATGTAAACGATAATAATCCATGGCCACTTAAATGTGGATGACCGTGTCACCTCAAGTCAAAGGACTATATGCACCATTATGACCTAGATCGTGATTGTTGACTATAAGTGAATATCCATGCAATCATAAATCTAACGTCATGTTTGATCCACCTATCACATAAGTATCCACATGTCTATTCTGATATCTCATATCGAGTACTATGAGACTTACTACCTCCCACTATTAGTATCACATACTAATCAAGGAAAATAGACTGAGGTGATAGTCAAATTAATATTACCCAAATATTAATTTATTGAATACGAATAATTTTATAGCATATGTACTAAATAAATTTGTCACTCATATTATCAACTTTTAATAATAAATTCATTTAACATTTTGCTAATGGGTAAATATTCAATTAAATAAACACTTTAAATAATAGAATATTATTTTATTGCCATTTGGGATAATTTACAATGTAAAAAATGTGATTGGCCTTTAAGGCATAACACCTATACTAACATATGTCATCACATAAACTTCTACCTCCTTGTGTATCATATCATGGAACATTGTTGTAGCCATCCTTAGATAGGTTGCACCTGCGTTCTTTAAACCGGAAGGCATTACTTTATAGCAATACATTCCCTATTTGGTGATAAAGGCAATCTTAACTTTGTCAATGATTGCCATGAGAATCTGGTTCTATCCTGAAAACCCATCCATTAAGGAGTACATAGTACATGTGGCAGCCTAATCAATCAAAACATCTACGTGGGGTAGAGGGAAATTTTCTTTCGGACATGCTTTATTGAGATCTTTGTAGTTTACATAAATCCTTACTTTCCCATCCTTTTTAGTTACTGGAGCCACATTAGCCAACAACTTTTAGGAACTTAGCTTTGATTTACTTCTTTATGTCCTCTTTTACCACTTGTGCTCATTATGGTCTCAACCTTCGCAATTTATATTTCACGGGCTTGTGTCCTTCTTTAGTAAGGATGTAATACTGAATAATATCCCTGTTGATGTCAGGCATGTTGTTGTATGTCCAAGAAAATACTTTTGAGTATTTTGTTAATATTTTTTATAATTCTCTCCTTTCCTCAGGGGTAACATTTATTGAAATATGCAACGATCTTCATTTGTGCCCATGTTAAATAGTTCAGTGTTAATGGAATGAATGTCAAATATGCTCATGTAAGGTTTAACAAAATGCTCATCATTATCATAAGACACATCACACAAGTAAGCAAAATTAGATTTCATTGCATCATACTTAGAGTTCGGTACATCAAAGGATTCAAAGAGATTAGCAATACATAAATCATCAGAGAGAGGTGCATCATGAAATAAAACATCCTCTATGCTGGATTTGATGAGAGTTATAATGTCAACATAGCTAGGAGCTTCAGTTTCCAACCTCATACTATGTAGAACCTGTTCAATCTTAGTAATATAGATGATTCCTTTTTTAGTCTAATTCTGTTCTTTCCTCATATTACTATTCATATTAGTAAAGATTTTAAAACTCGATTTCTTGATCCCATTGCATTCCCATTCCTTAGGTTGACCTTAATACTTAGAGAGGCCTTCGAAAATGAAGGTAGTTTCTTTCCTTTGTCCGTGGTTAGATCATACCCTAATCCTAGCTTACTAGTCTGTCCCTTAAAGTCTAGTAGTTTTGAGATCCGATTATACTTCTTTTCAAGCCCAGTTCTTAGTTCATAACTTATTTTCTTCATCATGACTTTCACCTTTGGATTGACCCAATCTTCATTGATCACTAATACTTGAAAGGCTAGAGGGGTTACATTCATATATGTAATCAGAATGTTAGTCTTAACTTCGATAGTGGCTACCTTTCCGTTAAGTGGGAAATTGATTTTCTAATTCAAATTTTATGGTACTCCTCTAAGTGGATGGAACCAAGGTCATCCTAATAGTAGAGTAAATGTAGGCGAAATATCCAACACTGTAAATTCCACAATATACTTAATCTCTCCTACAGTGACAGTCACATTAAAGGTCCTACCACGTGCTTTTTGGAGTCATCATAAGCCCTAATTATTAAGTTAGATGCTTCAAGCTCTTCAACCGGTATCTCAAACTTGTAGAGTAGCTTAAGTGAGCAGACAATGATGGCCAACCCATCATCAACCATGACGCATGATGTCTTATTAGCTCTCATGACCACTTGGTTGAATAAAGGCCTGTTATGAGCTTTCCTTTCCAGTGGAAGAGCACTATTAGAGAGGGAAACAACACTACTGGGTTTTAGAAGTGGTGAAGCTATCATATCCTCAGGAGTAGTGTCCAAAGAGATCTTTGTATCATCCAAAGTGCATGCCAAAGCATTCTGGTGTTTCTCTAATGTCATCAAGAGATCCCAAATACTGACTTGAGCTTGGGTTTTTCTGAGTTGCTTCAAAACTGAATCTTCTTCTACTTGAGTAATGGGTTCACTCCCTTTCGTGGTAACTTCTTTAGCAACTTCTTTCCCTTTTACCATGTCTTTCTCAGTAGGCTGATACACTCTCCACTTTTTTTCACATGGTTGACTAATGGTTCCTCATTAGAGTCATACCATATGTTGATTCCTTTTACACATGGTGCATTCAGCAGCCGGGTGGTAGGAATCCTGTCTTCTTCATCAAATTCATCTCCCCATCCAGAGGGTACAATGTCTTCCTTTTAAGAGTAGCTGAAGAAGGGGCAGTGTATTTCACTTCTAAGTCAACTTTCCAGATGGTTTTCCTAACAAGTCCCAAACTTCTTTCATTTCCTTTGGTTCTTCCTCCTCGGAATAGAACGGTCCACTATCTTCAATGACCTCCCCAACTCTTCTTGTTACTATCTGACTTAACCTTCCTTGTATCATCAAGTGAAGTGCACAGATAGGAAGCATGGATATGTATTGGTAGGTTGAAGTATCTGTTTCATCATCACCTGAATTGTAGACAAGGTTCACAAAGTCTGCTTGTAATATTGCTAGAAGCTCTCTTTCTTCTCTTTCAAGTTTCTTTGTCTCATTCTCTAGAATATCTTGAATGGAGTTCTTAACAAAGGACTTGAGCAAACTTAAGGAGATGACATAGGATGCTGGTGGTGGCATGTTTTGGTAGCTAAGTAAAGGGTTGGTTTTGACATTGGGCTATTTTTTAGGGTCTTCAATCTTGCCAGAATCTATAAGATCTTGGATTCAATCTTTTAGGAAGTAGTAATCATTTGTTGTATGGCCAACCATTTTATGGAAATGACAATAGAGGTTAGGGTTAATACGAGGTGGTAATGGGTTTGGTAGCGGTTTGGGCTTAAAGGGTTTAAGGAGGCCTTTTTGCTGAAGTCTTTGGAAAACTTTGGAAAAGGGTACGCTGAAGTTTGAGTATCTATGATTTCTTAGGGCATTGATAGTTAGGTTTGTTTAGGTCAAGCGAGCATTTTGAGTAGGCTGTGTTAGTTTTTATAGGGATTTTTGGGTTGAGAGATCTCTTCATCTTTAATTTTGATGCTAGCTTGGTATAGTGCTTTGAAGGTAGGGTAGTGGACGAATAGCATCTGTTTATAAAAATGAGGCAGGGCTTCTTTGATTACCATCTCTATTTTCTTATCCTCTAGAGGTCTATCCCTCATCAAGGTAGCTTTGCCTCTCCATTGAGCAATGTAATCTAAGAAACTCTCACCGCTTTTTTGCCTTGTTATTTCCAAGTCATGCCTCATGACATCTAACTGACTGTTATATTCATATTGCTTGATGAATTTCTATATGAGGAGCATCTAGTCATTCTTAATCTCATCCTCTATTTCAAAGAACCATGCTCTGGGCCCTTCTTCTACTAAAGTAAAGAAAAACTTCAGGATCTGAGATTCAGTCAACTTTATAGAAGCCATGAAAGTAGCATACTGCCTTATGTGGAATCAAGGATCTCCAGTACCGTGGAACTTAGTGAAGTTTGGGAGTTTGAAATCTTCAAGTAGAGGTTCATCCTTAAACAATGAAAGGTTAGTGTAGTCAGCTTTTTTTAGCACTCTTCTTTTTAAGCGAGAACTTGAGCTGAGCCATCCTGTTAGCCAGTATCTTGACCTCCTCCAATGGCTCAAACTTAGTCAGATTGACTAGTTTGGCAGGTGGCTGGGGAAGTGTCCCTCTTATAGCCTGGTAATACTCATATCCTTAATAAATAAACCTAGAGGGGGCACTGTGCCTTTCCCTTTACCAACCTTTACATTAACTGACCCATAAGCTTCTCTTTGGTCTCCTTTCTCACGAATCATCTGTTCCATTATAGCTTTCATCTCCTTCTTTAGAAAGTCAAATAGAATCCCTTCACTTAACAATTTCTTAAGAGCATCTCTTAACTGTTCTTCTATGTTCTAAGCCATTATCTCTTAAGTTGGATTGGTCATAGGAATAATAAGACTAATACTGGTGTGCTTAGTAGCCTTAAGTCTATGGGACTTTTAAGGAGCTGTGTTTGTGCACATGTATGCATGTTAGGATGATTAAAGGAGTAATGCATCTGTGTATAATGTGATGAATTCTGCAAAATAGGAGGGTTAGCGTGTATGCATGGTGTGACAATTATAATCTTGCTAATATGGTAATGCAAAATGGTTGCAATGAGTTAGCATATGGTGAAATTTCCTATGTGTGTGTATATATGCAAGAGGAAAGAAAATAAAACAAAATGAACAAATAGGGTTAGTGCACAACCTGCAAAACAAACAAACCAAACACACGCAATCACTCATTCTAACATTATAACTCCATGTAGTAGAGATTTCTATCCTAGGTGGGTTTTTTAATCATAGCCATTGGGGACTATGGTTCTGCTCTTGGACTAGACTTTTTTAATTTATGATGATCAGAATCAAGAGGTAAACTAAGGAGTAATACCCAAATGTACTCGACGTTAACTACACAATGTCAATGAGAGGCCTAATTGCCGGGACACAAGTGGCATCTATAGCTCATACGCGCTTATAAGCGTATGAACTATAGTCAACATAAAGGACCTAAGTTCATGCTCCTTTCATCAACAATTGGTGTGTTTACCAAAAGATATGAGAGTTTTGTTCTATAGTTTACAATTTGATTCTCTCAGTATGAGGGTCCATAATCTAATTAAATTCTTGATTTATCCACTTGATCTAATAAGGACAAATGGATGACTCCTATAAGTGCTATAATCATAAGATGTCACTATTTATCGGCCTTTACAGACTATCCAAACTGAGGTGTATGATTCTTGTCATTCCTTATGCATCGAGCTTACACAAAGTAAATAAGGATCACATAATTCTAAGTGTGGACAGTTTATGAAGACTGGCATAATGATAGCAAATGGTGGCAGACACTAGAGATGTCATATCATTTGTGAATATCAAGTCGAACGGAGAACATCAAGACAAGGATAACATGTAAGGGCTAGGCAGGATCCTAGGGGAGATTTCTACTGGTTTATTTATATGGGCTATGACGGGCTTATGGCTAAGGGCTCCTATAACGAGAAAGCCCTATATGACTAGGGTTACAAACTTCAGTCAGTAAGTCTAGCATTCTTTTACCTACTCGAGAAAAATTGTACTCTATTTTAGACTTAGGAGTTGGGTCGTGTCACTTTAAGCCCCACAACTTTTCTTGATTGAGTAATGACTAAAGGTGATAATACCAATCTTGTTATCCCGTGACTCAAATGGAATCATGGTGGCAATGTCATTCAGTATTATCGAGGGTTTAGGGACCAAGGGCATGTGGTGAGTGTAATGACATGCAGTTATACTATTCTGAAGGTGAATAAACAAGTTATGTGTAATAAGAAACAGTCTTTCACTTATACCCCTCGAATCAGTAGTTCTTAGTGGAGTCACCAAAAGTCTGTGATCAATCAGGATCAGTGCGTTTATAGGGGCACACAGTCTAATGGCAACCATCTACTAGATTTGTGTTATTGTTTGTGGAAGTGTCTGCTTGAATAGGCCTTGTAGATTGGAGTCGCCACTCGATCTGAATTGAGAGAAAGTAAATTAAAAACCCACTTCCTTAACTAGAGAATATGAGTTTGGGGGTTAGGAGTTACTTATCATGTTTCTTATTATACGCATTGCCTATTTATTCACTACTTCACCCTAGTTTTGGTTTTATGAGGCATTTTTACCACACTTGATCATTAGTTAGTTTAAATTAAAAATTAAAGTGCGGGATAATTGGATTGATGGGCATTCATCACAAAATAAATAAATAAGCAAGCATCCATCAATCAAGCAAATGATCATGTAAGCAAGTAAGCACTTAGCACATAACACACACAAGCATGCGAGAAATAATCAAAATAAGAAAGCAAATAAGCAAAATCAAAATGGGGAAAGGGATAAAGGATTACAACCCAAGAAAAGAGCCTACTATAATAAATACATCCAAATTGAAATAAAAGGGGGGAATTGAAATTAAGGATTACGTTGCCTCAAAAAAAGCCTATTTTATTAATCACATTAAAAATAAATAAAAAAGAAGAAAGTAAAAAATCTTATTTTAATAAACTTGCAAAACAAGGGTTAGTTTCTGATATAATGCAAATATGTTTAGTATTTAGTGGTAGTTTAGTCCTAATTATATTTAGTTTTCTTAAGTTTAGTATGTTTATTTTGTTATTAGGTTATTGTATTAACCTTTTTATCTTTATGGATTATTATGTAGGTTTTACACATGTTTTAGGCTCAATTCATGCTTGGAAAAGACTTGGACTTGATTAGAACAAGTTGGAAAGCAAAAAGAATTAATTTTAGAGAATTGAAGCCTGTCACAAGTCATCACACTTGGCATGACTTGTTACGAAGAGCGACTGTCATGAGTCGTCACACTTGGCACGACTCGTTTCAAGGGCAAAACACTTAGAAGATTTCGGATTGAGCAGTTTTCATATTTCAGTAATAACTTCTTCTAGAGACATCCAAATTAGTTGATTCAAGTTGATTTAGAAAGATAAGACAAAGTTCTAGAAGTTTTATGAAGGAATATTTGATAGTTAAAGCCATTTGAATGGACGAAACTGCCCTTGAAGTCAGCACATTTGCAAAGGGAGGTGACTTTTCGTATCAAGTGATGCCTTTTCTAGTGTGAGGCCTATAAAGAGGAGGACAACAAGAGCTAGAGAAAGGGGACTTTTGCTGATTATTAAACTTTACCTTTTATTTTAGTTTTTATTAGAGTCTTTCTTGTAAGAATTAAAAAGAGATAAAGGCCAAGAAGAAGGAATATCAAGACTTAGTAAAAAGGGTTTTATCTTTCCTCTTATTTTCCCTTTTCTATGTTGTTATTTGTTTTCTTTTATTGTTGTTTGATCATGTGTCTTGGCTAAGTCCTTTGTTTGTTAGAATTGTAAGGAAGAATGACTCAATGAATTACATCTTTATTTTCTTTATAGTACATGAATGATTTGATTTTAATTGAATTATATATGCTTGATCACCATATATGATGTGTTAGTCAAATTATTCACAATGAAAGTTTTGGTGGAAAAACAATTGAATTCACTTAAAGGATGGGAAAGTACCAGGAAACAAGAAATCCACTTTGAGGGATTAAAGAATTAGCATGGAACTTCGTGGTTTTTGTTTATCTCTATAATGATACGAAAGTACTTATAGACTCTATATGGAAATGCCCTTATTTGATCAACGATGGTTGCACTTAAGGATTTTAGGCCATATTCTCTAATCATTGCATGTATTCATTCTTTTTTATGATTCATTGATTAATTTGGAATTGTAGTTCCAATAAACCATCTTTACTTTGATATTTAGAATAATTAGTATATTAGTAGTTAATTAGAATAGTTAGAATAATTCAACAACTTCCATTATTAATATATTGTCTATCCATCTTATTATCTATTCGATTAATATAAAATACAAATTCCCAGTGTTCGACACCCTACTTGCTCTATCTAAGTCCTAGAGACTGGGGTATACAATTCTACCCGCTTCAGAATTTGGCGCCGTTGCTGGGGAATGTTTGATATTTTTATTAACTTAGGGTAGAGAAAGGTTGTTTTAGGCCTTGTTCTTGTTTTTTTTTGTATTTGTTTTGTTTTATTTTTGTTTGTATTTGTTTTTGTTTTTTTTTTTCATTTATTTTTAATTTTTATTAATTGTTTGATTGTGAATATACATGCTCACTAGAAGTACTAGTGATAGAAATTTGAATTTTGATCCTGAAATTGATTTAACTCTACGTGCATTATGCAGGGAACAAAGGCAAAGAAGAGAGAATCAATTTAATAGAATGGCTCAACCGGAGAGAAGGATTGCACTTAAACTTGCTTCCTTTGGATTATCTTGAGACTAACCAACCTAGGCTAAGAAAGGTTTGGGTTCAAAAGAATGTATAAATTGTATTTTGTAGGTATACTTGAAATCCACAAGAACAAAAAGTAGTTGGTATCTTGACAATGGATGTTCAAGACACATGACCAGAGATAAAGAGCAATTCAATAAGCTTGATGCTAAGGATGAAGGACATGTTACCTTCGGGGACAATGCAAAAGGAAAGATTATTAGCACTAGGGAGATAGGTAACTCTCAATCCTTATCTATACATCATGTATTACTTGTTGATGGTCTCAAACATAATTTATTAAGTATAAGTCAATTATGATATGGGAAACAAAGTCACTTTTTATCCTAAGAATTGCTTTGTTAGTAGTCTTGATGAAAATAAAGTAATTTTTAGTGGTGAAAGAGTTGATAATGTCTATGTTATTGATTTAAATAAAATTGATAACAAGGATATTAAATGCTTAATGGCAATTTCCCATGACACATGGACATGGCATAGAAGGCTAGGACATGAAAATTTTGAGCTATTAAATGATCTTTGTAAATATGAGCTTATGATTGGTCTACCAAAACTTGAATTCACCAAGGATAAACCTTTTGATGCTTGTCAAAAGGGAAAACAATCCAAGTCTTCATTTAAGCTCAAAAATTTTGTGTCAACCTATAGGCCACTTGAACTTATACATATGGATTTATTTAGTCCAACTAGAGTTGCTAGTCTCGAAGGAATGTACTATGCATATGTATTGGTTGATGACTACTCTATATTTACTTGGGTGTGTTTCCTTGCTCATAAGAATGATGCCTTTAAAGCTTTTGAAAATTTTGCAAAAAGAGTTCAAAAAGAAAAAGGTTTTTGCATTACTTCTATTAGAAGTGATCATGGAACCGAATTTGTAAATGAATTTTTCAAAACCTTTTGTTGTGAAAATAGTAATTCACATACTTTTTCATCTCCTATAACTCCTCAACAAAATTGGGTAGTGGAGAGGAAAAATAGAACTCTTGTGGAAATGGCTAAAAAAAATGCTTCATGAGTATAATTTGCCATTGTACTTTTGGGCGGAAGCCGTTAACACATCTTGTTACATTTCAAATCGAGTTTTCAAAAGACCAATTCTAAACAAAATATCTTATGAGATTTGGAACAATAGAAAACCCAAAATCTTATATCTAAGAGTATTTGGATGCAAGTGCTTTATATTAAACACCAAGGATAATCTTGGAAAATTTGACTCTAAAGCCGATGAAGGAATTTTCATAGGCTATTCTACCTCTAGCAAAGCATATAGAGTATTTAATAAAAGAACTCTTGTAGTAGAAGAGTCCATGCATGTTGTATTTGATGAATCTAACCCACTTGATCCTAGAAAGGATTTTTGTAGTGTTAATGATGATGTAGGTGAACTTGTGGATACAAATGCTCAAGAAGAAAATGCTAGCAAACTTTTGGAACTTGAAGGTCCAAACAAGAAAGAAAGTGAGGAGGTGCCTCAATCTATCTAGAAGGATAATCTTCCAAAGGATTGACAATTCAAGAAAGCATATTTTCAAGATCTCATCATCGGTTATACTACACAAGGGGTAACAACAAGGTCTAAACTTAAGTCAATTGTTAATTTAGCTTTTATTTCTCAAATTGAGCCCAAAATGTTGATGGTGCTTTGAGTGATGAATTTTGGGTCCTTGCTATACAAGAAGAGTTAAATCAATTTGAGAGAAATAAAGTTTGGACTTTGATTCCTAGAATAAAACATCATCCTATTATAGGCATCAAATGGGTGTTTAGAAATAAGATGAATGAACAAGGTGTCATAACTAGGAACAAAGCAAGAATAGTAACTAAAGGTTATAATCAAGAAGAAGGCATTGATTATGATGAAACCTTTGCCCCTGTTGCAAGGTTAGAAGCTATTAGAATGCTACTTGCATTTGCATCATATATGAATTTTAAACTTTATCAAATGGATGTTGAAAGTGCATTTTTAAATGGTTTTATTGAAGAAGAGGTTTATGTTGAACAATCTCCGGGTTTTGAAAATTTTGAATTTCCAAATAATGTTTTTAAACTTTCAAAAGATATGGATTGAAATAAGCTCCAAGAGTTTGGTATGAAAGATTAAGCAACTTCCTATTAGAAAAAGGATTTTCTAAAGGGAAGGTTGACATAACTCTTTTCATAAAGAAATCCAAACATGATTTATTAATTATTCAAATATATGTTGATGATATTATTTTCGGTGTTACTAACCATTGCTTGTGTGAGGAATTTTCTATATTAATGCAAGGAGAATTTGAGATGAGTATGATGGGGGAACTCAAGTTCTTGCTTGGACTTCAAATCAAGCAATGCAAAGATGGGATTTTTATCAATCAAACCAAGTATGCTAGAGACATTCTTAAGAAGTTTAGAATGGATGTAGTCAAATCAAGCAAAAATCCAATGAGTACCACCACCAAACTCAATAAGGATGAAATTGGCAAGCCAGTTGATGAAAAATGATTTAGAGGTATGATCAGATCCCTTCTTTATTTAACTGCTAGTAGACTCGATATCATGTTTGCTACTTGCTTCTGTGCTCGTTTTCAATCTAGTCCTAGGGAGTCCCACTTGAATGCAATCAAAAGAATTTTCAAGTATTTAAGTGGAAGTTTGCATTTAGGACTTTGGTATCCTAGGAGTTCATCCTTTGACTTGATTAGTTATTCAGATGCAGACTTTTTCGGTAGTTTACTAGATAGAAAGAGTACTTCCGGAACTTGTCAAGTTTTAGGACAATATTTAGTTTCTTGGTTTAGTAAGAAACAAGTTTCGGTTACCTTGTCCACTGCAGAAGCAGAATATGTTACAGCAAGTTTATGTTGTTCATAAGTTTTGTGGTAAAAACAACAATTAATGGACTATGACATTTACATTGATCGAATTCCAATCAAATGTGATAATACAAGTGCTATCAACCTTGGCAAGAATCCCATTCAGCATTCTAGAACTAAGCATATTGACATTAAACATCATTTATTGTGTGATCATATTCAAATTGGTGATATCTCACTTGAATTTGTTGATATAAATAATAAGCTTGTAGATATCTTTACCAAACCTCTGAATGAAGAGAGATTGAACTTTATCACGCATGAACTAGGCATGATTGATGGTTCTATTTTGTCTTAATTGTTTATTTCAATTAATGAATTGATGGTTGGACTTGTTTTCATGTGAAATTATGTTGTGCTTATCATATTGCCTTCATTGTTTTTGATATGATTTCTTTTAAATGTTTGATTTTGATCTTAACATTTTTTATCAGTATATTTTTGGTTTCTGAAACCTTGAGCTGCAAGTTTATATTTAAGTCCATTTTATGTCAGTTTATATTTGGTTTATTTTCTGTTTTCTTTTGATTTATAAGCCAAGGGCTGTATGTTTATGTCTTGTTTACAATTAATATTTTAAATATCATTATACTCCTATCCTTTTTATTAATGCAATCTTATTTTTCTCAATTCATGTTTCTTTAATTCTTTTTTATTTTTCCAAAGGGGGAAAAAATTTGAGTTTGCTTAATTTTTTATTTATTATTATTTGTCTCCTTGTTACTTGTTACATGCATTGTAACCTTGTTATTTGTTACATGCATTGTAAGTGTGGCTACTTTTATGTTAATTAATGATCATGTTATCATATTTTTCTCCATGCAAAAGTTCTTGTTTTGCTTACTTGCATAATGTTATTTAGTCTTTCACGGAGGAGGAGAGGGGAGGGGAGGGGGGGGGGGGTGGTTTGAAAGTTGAACTTTCATGTTTTTTTCATTGTTTTAGTTCTTGGTCTTTTTTTTTTTGTTTAGAACTAAGCTCTATATAATCATGTGATAGATGAGTTTGTTTCTATTTTGTAATGCATTATCTTAGTAAAATTTGTCTTCTACCATGTTTATGTTTCTTAAATATTTTTTAACAAAAGAAGATAAATTTTAAAATTTATATTTCTTATCATGCCAAATAAGGGGAGAAATAAAGAAATATATATATATTTCTCATTAATTTTTATTCCTTACTCCTTATAGTTATTATTCTTATGATATGCATAATTTTAGGGGGAGTAAAATTAATTCAAATTATCACACACTTCACTTTATATTTTTCTCTCAAACTCAAAATAAGTTTGTCAAAATAAAAAAGGGGGAGATTATTGACCTTAGAAATAATCAATCTTGATTTTGATCTTAACAAAATTAATTTTGAGTATTTAACTTTGTTTGTTTAAGTGTGTATAAGTTAGGACTCAATTGGAAAGTCAAAGTGAAGAATTATTAAAGAATTTGACCTTTGAGATTCAGGAAGGCTTTTGAAATTCTTAGAGCCTTACAATGAGAAAGTGATCTTCTTTACTTTTGAATTAGACATCATAAGCTTTCCAAATTGATCTTATTTGTAAAAATCTGAGTTCATTTGGGATTGCAAATCTTCAGTTAAAATCAGCATATGCAACTTTCATTTTAAGTTGCGCAGCTCTTAGTATTTCAAAAATATCTTGAGCTAAAAAAGTTTAAATGAGGTGATTCAAAGTTATATGGAAATCTAAAACAAATATATATAACTTTCATGAACAAAGCTTAGGTTAATTCGAACGTCTTCAATGGATAAAGTCATGATCCTGACCGGGATCAATATGGTCATGACCGAGATCAGTGTGGTCATGACTGGGACCAACTTAGGACTCAAATTCAATGGCTATAACATATATATTTTTGAATATCCCGACCGGGACCAGAGAAATTACAGCTTAAAAGTCTAAATTTCATTTAATTGAAGTTTGAAATTATTGGAAATGAAATTATTGTTTCTAACAGCTATAATTGAATTGCTCAACTATAAATACAACCTCTGAAGTTCATTTAGAGGTTAAGAAACTTATTTATCATTTATACACTCTCAAGCATTCAATTAAGTTCAAAATTCTCTCAAAATTCTTTTTATGTTTGTATAACTCTTATGAGAGTTGGTGAATGGTTAGAATAGAAATTCTTGTTATTCTATTTTCTGGGGATTAAGAAAAGGGAAGTGAGATTCTATTCTAAAGGAATTGGTTTAAGTGTTTAGCCATTAAAACACTTGGGAATTTGGTTTTGGTATGATCCTTAAAAACACTTGTGTAAGGTTTGAGTTGAGCCTAAAACTCAAGTTGTAAAAATCAATCTAGGGGATTAGATTGTGGTGATTCAAAATCCTAACTTGGGGATAAGTTAGGTGGAGACGTAGGATTATTGAGAATCGAAACTCCTTAAATTCTTGTGTTCATCATTTTTCCTTCTCAACATTCTTTCATTTTTGTTTATTTGATTTTAAGTTTTGATTTTTGTTTGATAACCCTATTCACCCCCCCTAGGGAATTTTCAAGTAGCATTCTCACTTGCTTGACACCTTAGAAGGTTATAGCAGCACTTTTATTTGCTTGGTACCTAAGGAAGTTATAAAAGCATCATCTTACCTCACCTGAGGGGATTACAAAAGCACACAAACAAGCGATGACTCCGTCAACTGAATGAAACAACATCAATAATGATGAGCCTGACGTCAAAAGACCAAACAGCACACCATCAGGTAAGTATCTCTTCCCAAAACTATTTTTCCATCTCTGCATTTTCTTTATGTGTATTGACAATAGTATTAGAGGACTATGCAACACATGTGAAGCAGGGGGCAACTGTCATACATCAAATTTTTACTGTCCCCAAAAAGGTCCAATAATGAAAATATCTCTTCGAATATGACAAGTGTCTGTTCATTCGCACCGCCTCTGAAGTGTACTGTGAGTTTGAAAAAACTGAACCAAGCCTTCATAAAGTAAAATCAACCTTCAAATTGTTAAGTTGCACCCTGATTTCATGAACTACGAATTATCGGAGTGGTAAGTCGCCCATTTTGAGCAAATGTTACTCAAAATGAGCAACTCATCAGTCTGGTGTTCCGCTCGTAAGATCAGAGTTTAACTTTGTGAAAATCAAAAGTCGATTTTGATGAAACAAACATTGGAAAAATGTCAAAAAGCACTAAAAACTTTTGGAAGTGACCCCGGAATAGTGCGTGTAATCTCGAGAAGTAGCACGTGAGCAAATTTGTAGCGCGTGACCAAACCAGAACACATTTTGCTCACGCGTGAAAATGGAAGTCAATTTTGACAAAACAGATGTCGAAAACACGTATGAAAGGTCCTAAAAAACACACTCAAAATAGCCTGATCGAAGCCCTGGAAGGCCGCATGATCACGCGCAAGGGTGCGTGATCATGAGGCCCAGGCCTATGATCATGCGCAAGGATGCTTGATCACGCACCCCAAGCACGTGATCATAAGCACCAGAGGCCTGATCACACATATTTTCCCTATTATTCAAATATTTCTAGGTATTTTTCCCTATAAATAGGGGTCTCTGTCTCCTATTTTAGCAAGGCAAGAGCTGAGGAAAAAAAGGCAAGACCTGGGGAAGAAGAGGGAGCAAGGCAAGAGGTAAGGGGAGAGCTAGAAAGCAGACGCACATACTGAAACACTGTCAAATTGAAGACTTAGGAGTCCCAATTCATACACTTTTAGCCCACTTTCTACATTCTTCGTAGGATTTTTAGACCACTTTTGAACCAAACCCACCCTCATCTTTGTCAAAGCACGCTTCAAAGGTACACGAATTTACATTCCACGCGTCCATTTTAACCTCTCGATGAGAATATCTTGAAAATCTCGTGAAGCTAATGCTTCAAAAAACCCAAAAACAAGCTTAATCAAATATGAGGACCAAACAATCATATTTATACGTTTATTTTACTGTCTTTCATTTTACTTTTATTGTCGCCAACAGTTGAGAAATTATTGTGATTGTGTGGTGAGACTGGCAATTTACATGCTGATTGAATAATCTCTGCTTTGCTTTGTTCATCATTTTACATCAATATGCATTCAATAAACACGAAAGCTCCTTATCTAAGCTAGAGCTTCGATATTATGGTCCAATGATGCAATCATCATCACTTACTATTTATCTCATTACTTAGAAATGCTTTGTAATAATAATCTCTGCAAGAACATAAGCTACATGCATCTATTTAATCACTCACGACCCACCAATCATCTTTACTGTGCTTTTGTGTTGTTCAAGTGGATGATTAGATGGAATTACACATAGTTGTGTTAATCTCTATCTTGTAAGTGTTTTCTATATCAGGACTAGATTTACATTTTTGCAATCTTCTTTTCCTTTTTCAAATTTATTTACTAAGAAAGCCTTGTAAATAATCATACTGAATTTCTCGTACTTTTCGTTATTATCAATATGCTTATGTGAATGTGTATATCAACTGTCATTACCAAAACTAAGGTGCTGCGGTAGCCATATATTGAGTTTTATAATAAGAAATAGTCAAAAAGTATATGAGATCTCCCGGGCTCAGACTCTCTGTTGGGGACGATACTCGCTGAGTGACCCAATGTCATCCCTTTCATCTTTTCCTAGTTTTCTAAAAACCAGGTGGTGACTCCAAACACAAAGGCTCGTATCCTCCTGAGACAAATCATTTTCCCACTCGGCAAAGTTGCCATGTCCCTCAGAATCACACCATTTCAAAAAAAAAGGTTGCCCATAGTTGGGTTAGGGTTTTATTCACTTGTAAGATAAGAGGATTGTTCTTAGTAATTGGGTTTGAGTGTGAGCCATTGAAAAAACTTAGGTTAGAGTGTGAGCCTTAAAAACACTTAGGTTGGAGTGTGAGCCTTGGAAAACACTTGGGTAGCTTGATTTAAGCTTATAAGGGTTTGATCTACACCTTAAAGTAGATTGATAGTGGATTGAAACTCTCAACTTGTAGTTGAGGAGAGGAGTAGGCTTTGAGAGCTGAACCTCTATAAATTCTTAGTGTTTTTCTTACTCTTATCCTTTATTTAATTCAACTCTTACCCTATTTTTGTTTGCTCTTAAGTGTAAAATGAAAATTCCCCATATTTCTCAAAAAGCCAATTCACCCCCCCTCTTGGTACTTGTGGAATTACTTTTGGTATCAGAGCTTTGGTCTCCACTCTTGAAGATTTAACCATCTTGGAGAAAAGATTATGGCCTCCACAAGTCCAGTTGTTGCCGCCCTCGACGTTCATGGCCCTAGCTACACAAGACCTCCATTCTTTGATGCAACCGATTATGCTTATTGGAGAAATAAAATGGATATGTTCTTGGATAGTGAAGGAGTTAATTTATGGGATATTATTGAAGAAGGTTGGAATCCTTCAATAAAAAAGGACAATGAAGGCAATGAGGTGACTATTCCTAGAAAGCAATGGAGTGATGAGCAATCAAAAGCTAGCTTAAGAAATAGAAAGGCAACCACCATCCTTTATTATTGCTTGAGTAGAGAAGAATACAATGGAATAGAGTACTTGAGATCCACTAAATAAATTTAGGAATGTTTAAAGACTAAGCATGAAGGCACTGGTCAAGTCAAGAACAAGAAATTGCAAATGCTTGGAAGAGAATATGAATTGTTTGAGATGAAGCCTTATGAGAAAATTAGTGATATGTATAGTAGGCTTATCACTCTCATAAACTCTATGAGGAAACTTGGCAAGAAATTTTCAAATGAGGATGTCAACAATAAAATTATTATAAGTTTGCCTCAAAAGGTTTGGGAAGCTAAGATGGCCTCAATTGAAGAAGCAAAATGATCTTTCTATTTTACCTATGAATGAACTTCTTGGGAAGATTCGTACCTATGAAATCAAAATGAATCAAGTGGTAGAAGAAGAGATGGCCAAGAATGACAAAAGCATTACTCTCAAGGCAAGTAGAGACACTAGTGATAATGACTCAAGTGAAGATGATGATGAGTATGCTGTAATTTTAAGAAAGGTAAAAGATCTCATCATGAAAAAGGGAAGAGAATTCAAGAAGGAAGACTCAAGCAAAAAGGATAAAATGATTTGTTATGAATGCAACAAATTGGGTCATATTAAATCTGAATGCCCAAAGTTGAAAAAATCTTTCAAGAAAGATAGAAAGCACGAGAAGGAAAAGAAGCAAGCACTTAAAGCAACTTGGAATGATTTGAGTGAGTCTTGTGATAATGAAATCGATGGAGAAGTTGCAAATCTTTGCTTCATGGCTTTGGAAGAACCTTCAAGTGATGAGGTAACTCTAGACATTGAATCCAATGATGAGCTATTACTTGCTTGTGAAAAATTAGTGCATAAGTATGATAAATACTTGTCTAAGATTAATTCACTCAAGGAAATGATAAAAACTCTAGAAAAAGAACTTGAGAAATCAAGGTCCTCTAATTAAGAGTTAACCAATTCAACGAATGAAAGTAATTCTAAGAAAATTGAGATTGCTAATGAAAATGCAAAACTTAATGAGAAAAATGTATTTTTAGAAAATAAAGATAGCAATCTCAAGGAATCCATCTCTAAATTTAATAAAGGAAAGGAAATTATCGATGGCATAATTCCTATGACTTCCACTCCTTTGAAATCTAATAATGGAATTGGTTTAAAAAATGCTCATGCTAGCTCTTCAAAGATTGTAAATCCTAGTACTCCTATTACTAAGATTTATCAAAGGCCTAGTCTTAGAACTAATGGACCCAAAAAGTCTAATAGGAATAAGACTAACCATTCTGGAGCTAATAGTTCAAGAGGACCCAAGCTTAGGAAATACAATCATGCTCATTCTCATGGTTTTCATAATTTTAAAATGAAAGAGCATACACAAAATTTTAGATGCCATTATTGTGGTGTGATGGGGCACAAAAAAGTTTAGATGTTATATTAGAAGGACGCGTTTGGGTTATTCAAATGATGAATCCTTTAATGCTAACCCCCGAGGACCTTACTACATTTGGGTACCTAAAGTGCGATGAAGAATTTTCTTGTAGGAGTGCTTGGAATCCACAATGTGCAAAGAAAGTGGTATCTAGGTAGTGGATGTTCAAGGCATATGACCAGAAAGGCCAACCTCTTCTCTCATTTGGAGATGAAAAAGGCAGGGAAAGTTACATTTGGTGACAATGCCAATGGTAAGATTATAGGCATTGCTTAAGTTGGTAAGAAAGACCCTACTCATATTAAAGATGTTCCTTTGGTTAATGGCTTAAAGCAAAAGTTACTTTATGTTAGTCAATTATGTGATAAAGTGATAGAGTGACTTTTGAATCAAAAATTGCTTTGTATCTCATATGGAAGAGAAAAAAGTCATTTTCAATGATAAAAGAGTCAACAATGCTTATACTATTTATCTATCCTCTTTGACTAACCAAGGTGTTGAGTTTTTTTGTTGCTATTAAGGATGACACTTGGATGTGGCATAGCAGACTTAGTCATGCTAGCATGAAGCTCATTGGAGATCTAAGTAAAGGTGATCATGTCATTATCCTCCCCAAAGTGAATTTCTAAAGGACAAAGTGTGTGGAGCTTATCAAATGAGTATTCTTGAAGAGCTAAATCAATAAGGAGCAATGAAGAATGATCAAGCTTTTTCCTTTCCAATTGAGTAATCTCAAAATGTTGGATGGTAACTCATTATGATATTTGTTTGTTTGAGTCATTATAATTAATTATTTGAACCTTGAGTGGTTAATTTGCGATATCCTTGAATTTTGATTGATTATGGTGCAATATGAATTGGTCCCTATTATGCTTGAAATGGCTCAACCCAAGTTCAAAGTTTTATTTTTTGAAAATTCTGGGTTTTCATCATGATCATGACTTATTTTTCATTATCGATGACACGGTCAGGGGTAATACTGGAGTATTTAAAGCACTTTCTTCTTTAACCTAATATTTTCTTCTTATTTTTCCTAGAGCCGCCCATTTTCTGTTCTTCTTTATTTTAACCTATTTCTTTTCTCTTCAAGATTCCTTCTTCCTATTCATTTTAACAAATTCCTACATCAATATCATCAATCATTTTATTATCATCATTCATCATCACATCATCACATCGATCTGTCACCTTGTCAACATCCAAGGAGTTAACAAAGAAGAGAATAAAATAGCAGAAAATTGTACGAACAAGGGGCCCATATGATTCGCTGATGTCTTCACTTGCTTCAAATGAAAGAACAAAAAAAAGGTATAAAATTTCTGAAATCTCACATGATTTACTCAACTTGCATTTTTTATTGGGATTATGTGAGAGATTTGGGATATGAAGATGAAATAAAAGAGTTGCTTGATAAAATGAAGTTAAAGAAATTTGTGGAAATTCATAAAGAAACCTTGTTGGATATCCTAATTTGTTTTTAGTAGAAGGGAAAGCCATGGGAATGTTAAGAAATTAGAATTATTTGCTTTGTGGTGTAAAAAAAATAAAAATAAAAAGGTTGATCACTTATTGAGTATAGCCACTGTAAGTTTGGAAAATTCACATTCAAAAATTTATGGTAAATGGTGTTATCTATTGAAGAGAGGTGAACAAGGAAGCGAACACAATTTGGCGTGACAATGAACCACTAGAATTCCAAAAAGTGGCTGAAAGTGAAGCTTCTTCAACCTCTAAGAAATGCCTAAGATTTCAACATCTTGAAGAGCATGAAGAAGCAGATGCAAGCAATCAAATTTAGTCTATGCTCAATCAGCTCCAAGTTCACTTAGATGACAAATTTGGAGCTGTTCAGACCTCCATCTCTACCTTGGATTATCAACTTGACCTCATGGACACCAAAATTGACACTATTGCTGTTGAATTCACTTTCTTGAAGGCCAACCTCCCTTAGCATCTTGCATTCTACATCATGCACTGCATTTCATAATTTTTTTTTGTTTTTTTTTCAAGTCTTCATAGAACTTGATGTGGTTGTAACCTTTTAATACTTGGGACATTTTTTTTTGTGTTTTTTGTTCGCTATTGTATTGGACAATAGTTTCCTCCCTTGCCTAATTATTTTTTATTGTAACAAAAGGGGAGAAAAGGTTCCGTTAAGCCTAGCTGTTTGGTCATTTTTTGAAGTGACATGGATATTTGGTATTTATGGAAATTTTTTTTGTTAAATTGATAGTGTGGTTGTGTCATAACCCAAACCCGGGAGTCATGACCGATGCTAGGGAACGGGAATTCTCATGAATCTGAAACCCGTAGCAAGCCTTAAAATAATAAAAAACACAATAAATAAAACCATAAATATGCCTCAAAATTAAAACTTTGAATAATATAAAGAAAACTCTATATCATAACATAATAAAATATTCTCCAACAATTATTCAAATACATAATCTCAGTATAAAAAAAACAGCAAACACTACAACAACATGTGCTACTAGTGCAACGTCTAATAAAATACAAGAAAAGCGACAGTTCAAGATCTATATAAGTCAAGCGGGGAAGAAAGAGTCCGACATAGAGTACAACTAGGAGAAGTCTGATGAGAAGAATCCTAAAAAATAATTGAGGAGGGTCAGACCTCACTGAGTAAATCATTATTATATATATATGCATGTAACTTAATGCACGTACACATAAACATCAATAATGATATTCATATTTTTATATTCATATAAATATACATACAACTCACACAAATGCTTGAAAATATTTTTCATATTTTATTTTACTAGAGGATCAAAGCAGAACCCTAAAAGTTCACATCCTCGAATCACATAATCCTTACTGGCCATTAGAATCACTTAGTTCCAATAACATTCTTTTATCCAATAATAGGTGGACTGGGCCCGAGATCGTGAAAGGTCCATCGAGCTACAGCAGTCGCGCCTATCAACAAAATTTCCATAATCCGGATATTCCATATTTCAAATCATAAATTCTACAATATCATTCAAATATCAACCCTAGCATTTTAACGTGCCGGTGCACACACAGTCCTAGTGTAGCCTACTAGGCATGACGTTCTACGGCTATCCTCCAAAATATTTTATTCCAAATAAATAAATAATTCATCATAAATATACACATCCATATTACGAAATTAGAATTTGCATTTAAACATTCTTATGAAAACATATATGTGCATGTATGATCATATTCATGAAATATAAATGTATGCATATATAAAATCATAATAGATAATAATAAATTCATATTTATTCAAAATATGGATGTCAAATCATGAGTTCTATATGCTATGCATACATATAATAATAACTCACAGGTGTGCGCTCTTCTGGTTCGGCTGGCCTGGTCCTGAAGGTTTTAGATCGCGGTGCAGCTAAAAGAAAAATAATAATAATAAATAATTAGAAATAAATTCCTAATTTTATACTTTAGAGATTTCTAAAGAATGACTCGATCTAGGACCCGACTCGATTAAGACTCAAAATCTAGGACCTACTCGATGTCACATTTTATGAAAAATCTACCAAAAATTCGGCAGAGTCTCCTTTGCAAAACAGACATCTCTCTACTAAAAGTAGAGTCGTTCCTGCACCCAAACACACTTCAAAATATCCACATCACTCAAAATCTCGGGTTGAGCCCTCGAAGTACAAATTACGCCCAACCGAGAAACAACACAATCCATAATTAATAAAATAATTTAAATTTCAATAATTCACCAAAACTCGTAAAAATTCATTTAAATACCACAATTCACTTTATTTACATAATAAAAATATAAAAGACATTTATTTCCAAAATAAATAATAAAATCCTAATTTATGATTAAATTCCATT
Source organism: Mallotus repandus (assembly GCA_949671775.1). Taxonomy (NCBI): domain Eukaryota; kingdom Viridiplantae; phylum Streptophyta; class Magnoliopsida; order Malpighiales; family Euphorbiaceae; genus Mallotus; species Mallotus repandus. Next base: position 32,046 of record CATIWM010077236.1, read on the forward strand.
AGTAAAATATATTCTTTCAAGTTTTGCAATTAAATAGCATTAATTACAAATAATTATTTAAATTGTTAAAATATATAAAAAAATAACTAAAAACTCATTTAATCTTAAAAATAATAGATAAAATTATTATTCATATGTTTTCCGGAATTTACTAATAATTAACTAAAAATAGGAAATAATTCATAAAAATTATTTTAATACTATTTATCACCCAAAAACTGTCCAAAACATAATAATTAACAATAATTTCAACTAAAATATAAAAACTACTCATTTATACTAATTTTTCCAAAAATTCAATTT
>CATIWM010077243.1:0-26665 GCA_949671775.1 Mallotus repandus
GAAAGGTGTCTAAAAATGCCATGAGAATAGTAAGTTGGTGAGTGTGCTTTGCATTATCTCAAGGTTGCTTTTGTCTCTAGAATCCCTAAGTTTGAAGCATGACTATCATGGCTAAATAGCTTGATTAGAACTTTCACTTTGTATTTTTGATTTTATTCTTAGTAAATTGAGATAAATTGGTGAATCTGTTGCTTATGCTATGAGACTTGTCTATTTTACCATTGTTGAGCATTGAAAGTTTTTTTTTTTCTTTTTCTATCTTTTTTCTTAATTAAATTGTCTTGATATGGTGGCTACGTCTATTTGGAGTAAAATGAAAATTTTGTTAACCTTTACATCTTGGATCTTCACTTGCTTGAGGGCAAGCTAAGTCTAAGTATGGGGAAATTTGATATAGCACAAATATGCATACTTATTTAGGAGTATTTTAGTAGTTATATTGCTTATTTTGCTTGTGATTTTGTGTTTTTATGTTCTTGGTATGTGTTATTTTTATTTCCAATTGCATTTTAGGTTTGTTTGTATGTTTTGATGTGTTCTTAGGTCTAATGATCATTGAAAAAGGGCTTGGAATTGGTTAAAACAAGTTGGAAAGCAAAAATACTCATTTTTGGAAGATTTGAGACAGTCACAAGTCGTTACACATGGGATGAGTCATTACGGAGAGCTTCTGTAACGAGTTGGCACCCTGGAACGACTCGACACAAGGACAAAGGGCCTAGAAGATTCTAGAATGAGGAGTTTTCGTATTTTGGTCATAACTTCCTCTATAGACATCCAAATGAGGTGATTCAAGTTGCATTGGAAATAAAGCTTAAAGATCTAGAACTTTGATGCAGGAAATTTCCAGAGAAAAAGTTATTTAGATAGACAAAAATACCCTAGAAGTTATGTATTCTGTATAGGGTTGTAACCCAATCTCTTCTCCTCTATATTATTTTTGATTGACTCTTGATTTAATTAACCATGTTTAGTGGCTAAGTATTTTGAATGAATTGCAATGTTGATTGAACAAGGATTACATATTCATGCTTGCGTATTTATTTGAATTCTATTAGTACAAGATTGTGTTATATATGCTTGATCACTATATGTAACTTGTTTTAATCGGATTATTTACAATGAGAGTTGGAATAATTTGAGTGAACTTCAATTGAATTCACTTAAGTAATGAGTTCACTTGGAGACAAGGAATTCATCTTAAAGGATATTTAGTAGTTCTACTTGTGTTTCTTTGTCTATCTCTACAATGAACCGAGAGGACTTGTAGACTCTAGACGGGAATATCCTAATCTGAGAACGAGAGTTGATTTTTAGGATTTGTTTGGTATAATGTCATTTTTGGTTGCTTCCTATCTTTGCAATGAACCGAGAGGACTTGTAGAAGGAACACTTCTACTTGACAACGAGAGTTGCAATTAGGAACTTTACTTTAAACTGACAAACGAGAGTTTCTTTTAAAGATTATATGCACTAATTTCCAATCATTAAGTCAAGAATAATTAATTTACATGTCCTTATTTGATTGCCAATGTAATTCTTCTGTGTGTTTTGATAAGAAGCTTTAGTAATTTGTAGTTTTAGTATTAGAGTAATTGTTTTGATTTTGATTTATTTGTTAGATTATCATTGTGATTTTATTTGCCTATCTATCTTACTATCTACTCTATTAATATAATATTTACCCCGAATTCCCTGTGGATCGACACCCTACATGCTCTATACTAAGTCCTTAGAGACTAGGGTATTATAATTCTAATCCGCATCAGCACTCGGACCAACTGGGTACATTGTCAGGCATAATATGCAACAAGCAAGTCCAGATAAAGCAAATATAAGCATGCTCCTCAAAAGGATCCAAAAACATCTCATATGGAAAACCTGCCAATGAAGTTCCAAATCTCTACGACATATTATTTTAGCAGAAGTCATGGTAGATGGTGGAAGGTGAGGAACACATCAACTATCAAGGCCAATCCACTAATACCAAATTCGTTTACCGAGGAACCAACTCCTATAAAAATGACCCTCGAGTCGAACTCGTCTCATCTCCAAAGCACCAATAAATCCAAGCATGCTAATATCAATTCCAAATGGATCATGACGCAGCTATCAAAATAAAGGTAAAAATAAATGAATAAAGATGGGAATACTAACTAAGTTTTTCTTTCTTTGCAGGAACTTACATCATAAAAGCTCAAGCTGTTCAAGCAACTTCTATGTCAGGACAAATTCTTGGAAGTCCCTCTACGAGCATTCAAGTACCAAGCTACTCAAGGAATGCTAAGGACATCATCATCCTTATGCTCCATTTGTGGTAGGGGAAAAAAGCCATGCTCATATGCCCAAATCTATGCAAAGTGGCAAAAATGAAAGGTTAGACATGTCAATTAAGAATCAGAAAAAAGCAAAGTGGTAGGAAGAATAAAGGGGTTTACTGCTAGAGCTCTCCAAAGACTACTGAGATGACTATAACCTCGGTAAACCTTGTCCAAACAACCATAAAGGTGTGCAAGAGCAGCACCACCCCAATTATTGCTGCTAACTGCATCCAAGTCACGTAAAATAGGTAGAAAGCATAAGTCCACACTACTCTCAGTGTTACAAAAGATACATGAACTAAGAAGAAAAAGAAGAAAACACCGGGCAAGCTGGTCGACTTCAACAGCATGTGATGGGGTCTAATTCTGACAAGCATCATAGATCCTCAAGTACTGAAGCACTACTCTGCCTTGATAACCAAGTGAAGCAAAAGGATGACCTAATAGCCGCTTGATATATTTCTTACTCTCACCATCAAGGTGAGGAGAATACAAAAAAAGTCAAACGGTACTTGTGCCCTAGTGAATGGCAATCCAGTGATCAAGTGGAAGTTGACTAGATCAATAGTAACCTCACCAAAATTGAAATAAAATGTGTGTGTGGTGTTTTGCCACCTCTCAATCAATGCCCAAAGTCCAACTAAGTTTCTACTCTAACGAGTTTCATATGGGAGGATGGATAGAAAATCATCAAACCCTATTACTGAGATCTGAGCTCAAACAAAAATCGAAAGTTCTTCGAACCAAGCATAAGTTAATCCAAGGTTTTCGTCGGCTCTTACTAGTCCAACTTTATCTATCTATAAAGCCAAAACATCTGGAAGTCAAACCCTATCTAGTCACTACCCAACAAGACCCAAAGTTCATCAAAAATTGATGAATAACCGATTTTGGTTGATGAACAACCAGTTTGGTTGTTCATCAGGCAAAACTGATTGTTCATTCTTTGACCAGCCCAAAAATATAGCCAAAATTGGTTATTCATTAGGAAAAACTGGTTGTTCATTATTCTTGGCTGAAAAATTAATCCAAACACACAAAAATCCAACCTAAACACATCTTAAACATCAAACCTAACCTAAATCAAGTTCCTAGGTGCATGGGTACTTAAAATTTAAAAGAAATTACAAGAAAAACTAATCGGATCTGAACAAATGTGATGGGAAAGATCATGGAGCAAAGGAGGAGCCTCTCTTTAAAGCAATTTGATGGTTAGAACTTGTAATCCTCTGCGTTTCTTAGTCAAAAGATGCACTAATTTTCATCCGAATGCTTCTATAGTCCTCCGTTGTGGCATTTGAAATTACAAAATTTTCAAAGGATTTTCAAAATATTTTTGGAGAAAGTTTTATAAACAAAATGGATAATTTATGGATATCTGCATATAAATGGAAAGCTGGAGGCCAAAATTATAAAAATGCCACTGGAGGTGTAAAAGGGCTCCCGACAAAGCAAAATTTAATAAGTAAGTAACTCTCATTTCTATCGCATTTTATTGGTAAATATTTACTCGAAATAAATTTCCCCAGTGGGTTTTCTTTCAAAAATTACAGTCATTTTAAAATTACAGTATGTTTTTAACTGTCTTTTTAGTTTATAAAAAATTTCAAAAATTTAAATTTCTAATGTTTCTGTTCAAAAATAAGACTCCCTGGTGGATTTTCTTTTCAAATCAAAAAATTGCATTTAAATTTCAAAATTACAGTCTTTTTCAACTATTGTTTTTCAAGAAAAATTATAATTTATCAAAAAATTTCAAAAATTCATATCCCCAGTGTTTGTTTTCAAAAATACAATGTCAAATCATCAAATACAGATTCTAATGACTTTGTATTTGAGTTTTCTTAAGTGACCCACTTCAATTGCGGGAGTCTCAATCCTGTCTAAAGCCCAACAAAGGCTAAATGACAATTTCAATCCTGTCTGAAGCGTAGAGAATGCTAAACGACAATTTTAATCCTATCTAAAGCCCAGCGAAGGCTAAACGATAATTTTAATCCTGTCTGAAGCCCAGTGAAGGCTAAACGACAATCTTAATCTTGTCTAAAGCCCAGCAAAGGATAAATAACAATTTTAATCATGTCTGAAGCCCTGCGAAGGCTAAATGACAATCTTAATCATGTCTGAAGCCCAGCGAAGGCTAAACGATAATCTCAATCCTGTCTGAAGCCCAGCGAAGGCTAAACGACAATCTCAATCATGTCTGAAGCCCATCGAAGACTAAATGATAATTTTAATCCTGTCTAAAGCCCAGCGAATGCTAAACGACAATCTCAATCCTGTCTGAAGCCCAACAAAGGCTAAACAACAATTTCAATCCTGTATGAAGCCCAGCAAAGGCTAAACAACAATCTTAATCATGTTTGAAGGCCAGTGAAGGCTAAACGACAATCTCAATCATGTCTGACGCCCAACGAAGGCTAAATAACAATCTCAATCCTGTCTGAAGCCCAACGAAGGCTAAAAGACAATTTCAATCCTGTTTGAAGCCCAACGAAGGCTAAACGACAATCTTAATCCTGTCTGAAGCCCAATGTAGGCTAAACAACAATTTTAATCCTATCTGAAGCCTAGTGTAGGCTAAAAGGAGTCATCACGACTCATATTCTTTGTGAATAATTCATAAGGGTCTTTTGACTCACATCTTTTGCGGAAACTCATAAGAGTTTATGGACTCATTTTCATTTCAATTTTAAATTACATTACTAACCTATGTTTTCAAGTTTGAGTTCACAGGAAACGATGGAAAATGACAAGCAAGAAAGAACTTAGGTATGATCTCTGAACTATAGAGTTTGTCTTTATGCTTTGTCAGAATTTGTCTGTGATGACCATGGCATACAAATCATAATTCTTCTATCAAATGTTTTGGTAAGAACACACAAATTCCTTTGAAGCAGGGGGTAAACTGTTAGGGTCATTTTTCAAAACCCTGACAGCCGGTGATGAAAAAGCTAAAATGTCTCATCAGACAATTATTTTGACGAAGAGAATTGAAATTCAAGGCATTTCAAAATCCACTGAACAACTAAAATCATACCCAATCACCAAATACACCATTTCAAGACCTAACTAAACCCCGATAAAAACTTAACCATACCCTTTTGGTATTGAGAAGATTAATCATATAGAAGTTCACCCAAGTTGTGTCTTCTAAACCAATAAGTACAATCCTAAGTAAAGGTTGTTTACAATCTATTTTTTTGTAGTTTTTAGTCTGGTTTTGATTCATGAAGCTTTGGTTTAACCTCTGGAAGCCTCGAGAACAAAAGTCAAACATTGGTCGATGAGATTTTTCAATGGTCAAATAGAGATCTCAGAGTTGAATTTCAATCTGAAACTATCTTCTAAAATTCCAGTGTGTCAGCAGGTCCCATTTGGCAAAAAGATAAAATTTTGACTTTCGGTGGTCAAACCAAGTCCCACAATTGTCTACCTCTCCTTGCCCTTATTCCAAGTAAAGAATATTCTAAATTTGGAATATACTAGGACACGTGTCAATTTCTTAAAGGGAGACTATATACAAATAACTTTCAATATTCAAAGGAATTCACAATAAATGCCACGAACCTCAAATGCCTATAAATAGAAGCTTTAAGGAAAGATTTTAGGGGGCTTTTGGAGGTTGAGAGAGCCACTTCCATATAGAGAAAATTCCGGCGCAAAAACCTAAAAAGATTATAAAATGATTCTCTCCAAAAAGCTTTAGAAATTAGGGAAAATTTGGGAAACTATGCCAAAATTCCTATAGATCTAATTTCTCTCTATTTTCTTCTCAAATCACTCTCAATAATACCAAAATCAATCACCAAAAGCCAAAAACCAACTCCTACAAATCAATTTCAATCAAACCCAAGATTAAACCCACCTAAAAACACCATTTTCCTTTAAGTTTCAATTTGAATTCTCTACAATCAATTGGTGTTTCTTGGTGAGTTATTGCCCAAATTCTGAGACTAAACACTTTCTAAAATATTAGCCCCATTGATTCTCCTCTTATTTCTGCGATTTGGGGCATTAAAATCAAGTTTTTGGGTAAACTATACTCACGGTACCCAAGTTTTGGACTTCATACCACAAAAATACCTGACCTTTAAAATGTAACATAAAACTCCCTAACCTTTCATTTTATTACCAATAAAGTACCTAACCCCGATTTCTGGCCAAAGATGACCACGTGGCATCTGACATGGTGACACGTGTCACACTGCGCTAATGTGGCATTTGCAAGCCTGACATGTCAGTATAATGTTACCATCACTAAAAGTGAGATACCGTAGTGGGACCAAGGCTAAAAGTTGGGTACCATGAATGAAAATTTTTTAATTTTTAGTTGATTTTTGTTTGTTTAATTGGTTTTTTTTTATGATGATAAAATTTCGAACTTTATAGTTTTTAAGTGAAAATTTATGTTTTTAATGTCTGTCTCGATTTTTAAATAAAATAAAATGTTCATAATTTAAATTAATATTCAGTTTAATGAAAATCATATAAAAATTATTATATATTATTAACCCGTAAACCAACTCGAATAGTTGTATAATGCACTGCTATTTTAATATGAAATATATAGTATATATTTTTAGAATATAATGAATATAAATTTTTATTATAAAATATTCAATTATAATTATAATTTAATTTTTAAATAAAATGAAATGTTTAATTTAAATTAATATTCAATTCAATAAAAATCATTTAAAATTTATTATATGTATTGTTAACTTATAAACCAACTCGAATAGTAGTATAATGCACTACTATTTTGATATGAAATATATAATATATATTTTTAGCATAATATAAATTTTTATTTTTATTATAAAATATTCAATTATAATTATAATTTATTTTTTAAATAAAATCAAAATTTAAATTTAAATTAATATTCAATTCAATAAAAATCATTTCAAATTTATTATATAGTGTTAACTCGTAAACCAGCTCGAACAGTAATTTAATGCACTACTATTTTATTATGAAATATATATAGTATATATTTTTTAGCTTATAATAAATATAAATTTTTTTATTATAAAATATTGAATTAATACAGTATATAATAAATTTTAGATATTTTTTATTGAAATGAATATTAATTTAAATTATGAACATTTCATTTTATTTAAAAATTAAATTATAATTTTAATTGAATATTTTGTAATAAAAATAAAAATTTATATTTATTATATGCTAAAAAATATGTAGTATATATTTTATATCAAAATAGCAATGCATTATACTACTATTCGAGTCGGTTTACAAGTTAACAATATATAATAAATTATAAATGATTTTTATTGAACTGAATATTAATTTAAATTATGAATATTTCATTTTTTTAAAAATTGAGATACACATTAAAAACACAAATTTTCACTTAAAAGCTATAAAGTTTAAAATTGTATCATCATAAAACATAAACAATTGAACAAACAAAAATCAACTAAAAATTCAAAAAATTTCACTACGATATCTCACTTTTAGTGATGGAAACATTATACTAACATGTTAGGCTTGGTAATGCCACGTCAGTACCATGTGGCGCCACATCAGCGAAGTATGACATGTGTCACCATGTCATACGTGGTCATCTTTGGCTGGAAATCGGGGTTAGGTACTTTCTTGGTAATAAAATAAAAGGTTAGGGAGTTTTGTGTTACATTTTAAAGGTTAGGTATTTTTGTGGTGTGAAGTCCAAAACCTGGGTATCGTAAGTGTAATTTACCCCAAGTTTTGAAAGCAAAAGAGTGCAAAATTGTGTAGTTCAAACATGAACAACTGATTTTGGTCCTGTTAGACCCATAAACCTGCTGTTATGGCCTCCAAAATCGGTTGTTCAAGCTCCAAAATTGGTTGTTCAGGCCTCAAAATCAATTGTTCATCCTTCTTCGTCCAAATGACTCAAATGATGGTTTTTAAGGTTCCAAAGGGTATATGCTTGCTAGAATATGATTATAACTCATCCCTAAGATCCTAGGATAATGGAATTGAAGTATTTTAATATATTTTTCTATTTTTAAATGATTTTACAATTACTTTCCTTTCATTTCTTAAAAACTCTTCTTTAAGTGCTTTCATGTGCGATCCTTGATCTTGCTTTAGTTTAATGATTATGATTGTACTTGTTGATGTTTATGTGACTTTTAATTAAATGTTTTGTTAGTTTTCTTTATTATTTTTGGTTAATTTTGGTGTGAACACATGTTTAAAGCCTCGAATAGTATGTATTGTGCATATATGTTGCTTAATTGTGCTTGATTGTTGTTGTGATGTTGTTGAGATAGTAATATGCATATATTATACTCTAATTTAGGGTTTTTACCATTTATAAGTCATTTTGATTATGTTTTTCATCATAGATAATTATTTGTGCATTTTGTGAACTTTTCGTTGATTTGAGAGTATTAATGTACATAGTTTGCATTTATAGTGCTTGTAGTCACCATCTTGAACCCAAGAGCCTTATTTGTGTGTCTTTATTTCAATTTTAGAGTCTTATGAGTCTTTAATTTCATATTTTATGCTTTAGTTGAGTCCATTTTGTATTAAGTTTATGTCTCAAGTATAGCTTTTAAATGTTATTTTATGCTTATTTAGTGTCTCTAACCTCATAAGAGTACATTTCTTGTCATTCTTATGTCTATTTCACATCTAATACTATTTTATTATCACTACTAACCTTTTCTCTACTCTTATATACTATTTTCTACTTCTCCCTCTATTTCTTTTGCATTTGTACATTTTCATGCATTCATGTGCCTTTATGCATATCACTTGCTTGATGCATATCACTACCATGTGTGTGCTTATTTTTAGATCCTCTAAATGCATACTTGCATGCTACCCAGCTTGCATCACTTGCATACTTGCTTGCTTCCTGAATTTGCATCATGCATCATACTTTGCATGCACCCTGGATTTATTTTATGCTTGTGTGAACATGCATTGCATTAGCATCATCCATTGCATTATATATACCTCTTATTATCAATCTCAAGCTACTAACTTTATTAACTTCTACCAACTTATTACTACCTTTTATTTCCATTTGTTATTTTAATTATCAATTTATGATTTATGTTATTTTATTACCAATATCCATTCTCATCTCTATTCTCTTTTAATTTATTGCTTTTCATATTTCATTATTTAACATGCATATATTTGTTCATAATATGATTTTACCATGATTACATGCCATGCCATAGGTTAATTATTTGGGTTGTTGTTGCTTTATTTGCATTTTAATTATTTGCATGTTTATAATATGTTATTATTATGCCATGCTTGTATGATATTGCCATGATATATAGATTTACCATGTTTACATACTGTCTAAATTTTCACGTTTATGATTCTATACAATGTTTTTATGTTATTATGCTATGTTTATATCATGTGTGCCATGTTATGTACATTAGTTTTGGCAAATACCATGATCATGCATCAATTTTTTGTTATGTCATTTTACCATATTCATGCATCATTTTATCATGCTTTTTTGTGATTGCATGTATATACTGTGGGCATTTTTTGATGTATAATAATACATAATTCTTGGAAGCACTGTACATAAAGTAAGGCCGGTAATGCTCAGCATTCGTGCGGTATGGAGATGCCTTGAACAAAAGAGCCTAATCCTATTGACATCAAAATTTGAACCCAATGCTTTATCCAATGGGCGAATATAGTTCCAAGCAAGGGATTCGAATTTGCCTTAGTCCCTAAAACAGATAATTTCTCGGGTGATACCGAGTGGCGACTCCTCTTTTTCTCCTGCTTGAGTGGTTGGTTATACGTGCATTTATGTCATCCATTAGCTCTTTTGGTACCCCCCTCACTACCCTCTGTTTTCTTGTAACAAGGAAAAAGGGTCAGTGATCCAAAGAGTACTGAGTCAGACCCGCTGGCATCAACAATATGGTAGAATGATGCATGATCATGGTAAAGGCTAAACAAATGTACATAACATGGCATAAACATAGCATAGAATTATAAACATGAAAATTAAGAAAGCATGTTAACATGATAAGTCTATATGTTATGGAAATATTACACAAGCATGGCATAAGGTATGATAACATATTATAAACATGCAAATAAGTAAAATGCAAATAAAGCAATAAAAAGGCAAACAATTAATGTATGGCATGGTAATTATGGTAAACTCATGTTATGAACAAATATATGCATGCTAAATATTGAAAATATGAGAAATAAAGGCAATAAAAGAAATTAATTAAAATGAATTAAAGAAAAGATTGATGAGAATGGCTAACACATTTCACGATTATCCTCTCCATGATTGCTCCATATTTCGAGTTTCAGGGCAATAAAATAATTTATTTAAAAAATGAAAGAAAATAAATTTAAAAACTAAAATAAAGATAATAAAATGCTTAAAAGATGAATTTAGCTTTAAAAAGAAATTAAAATGAATATTTTTTATCATTTAAATAAAAACGTCACTTGGAAATCGAAATAAAGGCAAAAACACTTGAAAAATTATAAATAGTTCAGAAAAGCATTTAAAAATTATATTTCATTGATCATGTGGACCAATAATTCACAACATGAGATCCCATCAAATTAGGCCTCAAAATGTGAATTTTGTACCTTAGATGGATATTCCGACATTATTAATTATTAAACTCATAATCAAATAATTTTATTTGAAAACTAGAAAATAAAAGAAATTGTGATCCATATCCATGCATTTAGATGATTTTTGTGATTAACAAAAATAACAACATCACAAATATCACATAAAAGCACAATATTATTTGCAAATAAAGTATAAAAATGGAAAATCAAATAAGAGAAATATTTAAAAATGATGTAAAATCCCATATTTAAATAAAAAGTGAGAAAAATGAAAAATGATTTATTTATTGAAAAGGAATTGAAAAATAAGTGCAAAATATACCATTTTATTAGCCATAAAAGATTAATTACCCATTAAAAGAACAAAAATAGCTTTGGTTTATTTCTGGTTGATTTCTAGTTGATTTTTCGTAATTGACAAGATAAAGCATAAACAATATCAAAAGGAACATGTAATAATAAAATTACAAATAAAGCAAATAAATAAAGAAGGAGTAGGAGTAGAGATTACAAATAAAAAGATAACAATAACATAATTAAGCCATGAAAATAAAGAGAAATGAGAGTTAAGTGTAGAGATTGAGATAATAATTGGTAATATAACAACATAAATCATAAATTGATAATTAAAATAACAAATAGAAATAAAAGTAAGAAATAAGTTAGTAGGAGTTAGTAAAGTTAGTAGTTTAAGATTGAGATTTTCATAACAAAAGGTATATAAAATGCAATAGAAGATGATAATGCAACGCATGCTCACACAAGCATTAAATAAATCATGGGTGCATGCAAGGTATGATGCATGATGCAAATTCGGAAAGCATGCAAAGTTATGCAAATTCGGGAAGCATGCAAGTATGCAAATGAAGCAAGCCAAGAAGCATGAAAGAATGCATCTAGAGGATCTAAAAATTAGCACACACATCATAGTGATATGCAAAAGAAATTGAGAGAGAAGTAGAGTATACTATGTAAGAGTAGAGAAAAAGTTAGTAGGGACATGAAATAGTATTAGAAATAAAATAGACATATAAATGACAAGAAAAGGACTCTTATGAGGTTAGAGACACTAAATAAGCACAAAATAGCATTTAAAAGCTATACTTGACATCTAAACTCCAAATTAACATAAAATTGACTCAATCAAAATATAAAATATGAAAACAAAGACCCATAAGAATCTAAAAGTGAAATAAAGACACATATATGAAGTACTTGTATCAAAATGACAATAATAATCATCAAGGATATAAACTATAGACATCAATGCTTTCAAATCAACACAAAGGTCACAAAATACATAAATAATGATCTAAGATGAAAAACACAACCCAAATGACTCACAAATGATAAAAACCCTAAATTAAGACATAAATTAGACATATTCATATCTCAGCAATAATACAACAACAATCAAAGTTCAATTTAGCATAATTAAGCACAATCAAGTAATATATATGCACAATACACACTAATCAAGACTCTAAACATGTATCCGTACTAAAATTAAAAAGAAATAAGCAAAACATTCAATTAAAATTCACACAAACATCAACAAACACAATCATAATCACCAAACTAAAGCAAGATCAAGGATCACACTTAAAAAACTTTAAAGAAGAGTTTTGAGAAATAAAAAGGAAAATGATTGTAAAATCATTTAAAAATAGAAAAATAGGTTAAAATACTTCAATTCCATCATCCTAGGATCTTAGGGGAGGGTTAGAATCATGCTCAAGCAAGTATGAACCCTTAAAATCCCTAAAAACCATCATCAGAGTCATCTGGAGTGCAGAGGAGTGAACAGCTAGTTTTAGGGTCTATTAAACCAGTTTTGGAGCCACCAAAAACTGGTCTAAGAGGCTCAACAATCAGTTTTGGGTAATGAATAGTCGGTTTGGTTGTTCATTGGCCAAAACTAGTTGTTCATGTCAGAACAACACGATTTTGCACTCCTTTGCTTTGTAAACTTGATTTTAATGTCCCAAACCCCATAAATAAGATGAGAATTAAAGAGAGTGATGTCTTAGAAAGTATTTAGCCTCAAAATTTGGGTAGGAACTCACCATGAAACACTAATTGATTGTAGAGAATTGAGATTGAATAAAAAGGGGGAAATGTGTTTTTAGGTCGGTTTAGTCTTGGATTTGGTTTTGATTTATGTGGAATTGATTTATAGAAGTTGGATTTTAGATTTTGGTGATTGATTTTGGTATTATTGTGAGTGATTTGAGAAGAAAATAGAGAGAAATTACGTCTAGAGGAATTTTGATGTAGTTTCCCCTTAATTTCTCAATTTTTGTGCTGGAATTCCCTCTTTTTCAGAAGTGGAAAAAGCTCCCAAAAGTCCCCTAAAGCTTTCCTCAAAGCTTCTATTTATAGGCATTTGAGGTTAGTGACATTTATTGTAAATTTTCTTGAATATTCAAGGTTATTAGGTAATAGTACATACTCTCTCTTTAAAAAATTAATACTTGTCCTAGTATATTCCAAATTTGGAATATTCCTTACTTGGGAAGCACTTTTTTTATAAGTGTCCCTTTTTGGATAAGGACAAAGAGAGGCAAACAATTGTGGGATCTGATATGACCGTCAGAGGTCAAATTTTTTACTTTTTTCCACCCATTGACACAAGCCAATTTCCAAATTCAGGTCATGTACTTATTACTACTCGAAATTGGTGACCAGACAGATTGGGGAAAAACAGCTTATACCGTCATATCCTACAGGCTTCAAAAGAATGTAAACTCCTTTAAAGGTTCATTGACTATTTTTAAGAGACATGGCATAGGAGGGTTATCCACCACTTTAATAACAATAAGTGGGACACTACAACATGTGAGGAATACAAGCAATGGGTGGCTAGCAGACTGGATCATTTGCACTCTTTGGAGGAGTAGGCTGATTTGTCAGATATCTTACTTTTCTTTATTTATATTACCTATCTATTTTTCCTTATGTTGATGCACCAAACTCTAACTATGATGCAATAAAATCTAATTTTGTTTACTTGTGTGATTTGTCTTATGATAATGATGAACATTTCATTGTACCTTACATGAGCATCTTTGACATTCATTCCATTAACAGTGAACCATTTCATTTGGGCACGGATGAAAATCCTCTCTTATTGCATATTTCAAAAGATGTTATCCCTAAGGAAAGGAGAGAATTAGAAAAAATATTAACAAAATACTAGAAAGTACTCGCTTGGACGTACGACGCCATGTCTAGCATTGATAGGGACATTACTCAGCATTACATTCCAACCAAAGAGGGACACAAGCCTATAAAATAGAAACTGTGAAGGTTGAGACCAGAACGTCACAACTGGTAAAAGAGGATATAGAAAAGCATATCAAGGCTAAGTTCTTAAAAGTGGTAGACTATCCAAAATAGTTGGCTAACATTGTTCTAGTACCTAAAAAGGATGGCAAAGTAAGGATTTGTGTAGACTACAGAGATCTCAATAAAGTATACCCAAAGGATGATTTTCCTTTGTCCTACATAGATGTTATGATTGACAATGCTACCACATGTGCAATGTACTCCTTTATGAATGAGTTTTCAGGAATAACTAGATTCTCATGGCAATTATCGATAAAGCTAAGACTGCCTTCATTATTGAATGGGGAACGTACTGCTATAGAGTAATACCTTTTGATTTAAAGAACATAGGTGCAACCTATCAAATGCTAACTATAGTGATGTTTCATGACATGATACACAAAGAGGTAGAAGTTTATGTCAATGACGTGATGGTAAAGTCGAAGACTCAGGAAGAACATCCTAACAAGATAAAAGAAAATGAAGTCCAAATAAGCATTGAGTTTGTTTTTTCTTTACATTATAAGCAAAATGGTGGGTTCAATCTCAGGTACAAGCATGGAGCTAAATGAAGAAGAATTCAAGCTAATTAGCTTAATTTCTTATTCTGAAATTAATTAGCTTGAATTTGAATGAATTTTGAGTTTATTTTCTATTTTGGAGTCAATAAGGAAGATCCAAGAAGATACTTGAAGATTTTGAGAAGATTCAAGGATATTCCAAATCTAAGTTAAAAAGTCAAAAAGTCAAAGGCAAAGTCAAAGAAGGATTCCAAGCTGTATTAGGATTTTTATATCTTCCTATTTAATGCTAGATTAATAGGAAACTTTTTATATCTTTTATTTTTAGTTTTGACCTAATTTTAAAGGAATCCTCCTTAGTTAAGGATTTTCCTTTATTGGAGTCTTTACGCATAAGTAAGAATCCTTTTCCTTTAAGGATTAGGTTGTTTACATGCCTATATAAAGGAAAACCCTATTTAAAATGAATTTCAAGTGAATGAAATAATAAAAAGTGAGGTTTTTCCTTAAACTTTGTTCTTTTGAAACTTGGCAAGTATACTTAAATTGTTTCACTTCTACCTTTCACTACAATAGTTAGGTTAGATTAGACTTAGAATTGTGTGATTGTTCAACTTTTAATAACTAGGTATTTTTCTTCAATTTAATAAGCAAGGGGTCTAATTCCATCAACACAACCTTAACTTGATGATTTTGGGCAATGATTTCAAAGTTGGATGCTCATTTTATCTCTGTTATAGGTAGGGTTCGTATCGGTTTGGTTACTTATCCTTTAATTTTCTTGTTTCATTTTCTTCTTCTTCTTCTTCTTCTTCTTCTTCTCAATTTTTCTTACATTAAAAAAAAGCCAAAAAAATTGAGCGAAACACGAGGGCATTCACATCCTTAAGTGTAAACACGTAAGGGAGTGCTTTGTAAGGATTTCCTTTCTATATCTTTTCTAACATGATTTTTAGTATGTACATGCCTTATTTTCTTAATGGAAATGATCCATATGATTTCTTGAAGTGGGTGCAACAAATAGATGAGATATTTGGTTCTCTTGGAATAAGTGATTCCCAAAAGTGCAAATATGCTTCTCATCAATTTTTGGGTCACGCTACTATATGGTGGGAATATTTGATGGCATTGTGGAGAATGAATGGGCTTAGTGAAAATAAAAATTAGGAGATAATAAAGACATTAATGACTCGACATTTTATTCCTCATGAAGTTAAGGATGAATTTCGTCTTAAATTACAAAGTCTTAAACAATGTGATGAATTATGTGTTGATGATTATGCTAAAAAGTTTAAGTTATTTGTAATTACAAGTGATGTAGGTGAATTCAAAAGGCGAAGAGTTAGAAAATACATCAGTGGGATTAATTGTGAGATTGCTAAGAGTGTGAAGAAAAAGGTCTGATTATAACCTTCTATATCTTTGAAGGTTGTAATTGAACTTGCTTTGGAGTATGAAAAGGAAGTGGGTCCTTGTGAGGAGACAATAATAGTATGTGAATCTAAAGAAAATGAAGGTGTTGAAGTTATTGAATTGGTTGAGCAACAAGTTAAGGAGAAGCGTAGGGAGGAAGAGTGCCAAGTTAAAAACTTTACCACCAAAGACAACTGTTGAAGACCTGTGCATTATTCAACAAAGTGACGAGTTTCCATCTTCATTTGGGAATGCTTTGGAGAAGGAAACCAATGAAATTGAGAGAAAAGTAAAAAGTGAGTTAAGTGTTAAAAATGAGTTGAATGAGCAAAGTGAGGAAAATGGGAAACACTTGGAGAGGGAAAACAAGCAAGGCATGAGTGGAAATAAAATGATAAAGATTAAGAGTATCACGAAGGATCAAGAGCTAGTTATTCATCATGATTATACTAACTCTAATCTTTACTTTTATAGTGTTTTGAAAGTTGTTTTGCAGACTTTTATTCCATACAAAGATCCATTTGATGATGTGGTTGAAGTACATTATACCTATAAGAGAATCTATGGATTCTTCACTCGTAGCAAGGAGAACTTGAGATATTTATGGTTCAAGTTTAAAAGGAAGCAACAAGAATCCAATGCTTACAAGTTCATAAATAGGAGTTTTATGTTTCAAATGTGCAATCAAGTTCAAGTTATGTTAAAGCTACTTGTATGGATCATTACTTCAAAGGAGAGGTTCTCAACCAAGGAATTTGTGTTTGACCTTGGAGGATTTATGAATTTATCAACTTTAAAAGATGGCTATGATTAAAGGATGAATCATCTTCAAGAGGGAGGGAACGGTAAGATAAAGGACAAAGAAGTCCAAACAAGCATTGAATTCATTTGTTCTTTACATTATAAGCAAAATGATGGATTCAACCTTAGGTACAAGTATGGAGTTAAATGAAGAAGAATTCAAGGTAATTAGCTTGATTTCCTATTCTAAAATTAATTAGCTTGGATTTGAATGAATTTTGAGTTTAATTTCTATTTTGGAGTCAATAAGGAAGATCCAAGAAGATTCTTGAAGATTTTAAGAAGATTCAAGGATATTCCAAATCTAAGTCAACAAGCCAAAGTCAAAGTCAAAGAAGGATTCCAAGTTGTATTAGTATTTTAATATCTTCCTATTTAATGCTAGATTAATAGGAAACTTTTTATATCTTCTATTTTTAGCTTTGACCTAATTTTAAAGGAATCCTCCTTAGTTAAGGATTTTCCTTTATAGGCGTCTTTATAAGAATCCTTTTAATTTTAAGGATTAGGTTGTTTACATGCCTATATAAAGGCAAACCCTATGTAAAACAATTTTGAAGTGATTAAAATAGTAAAAAGTAAGGTTTTTCCTTAAACTTTATTCTTTTGAAACTTTGCAAATTTACTTGAATTGTTTCACTTCTACCTTTCACAACAATTGCTAGGTTAGATTAGACTTAGAATTGTGTGATTGTTCATCTTTTAATAACTAGGTATTTTGCTTCAATTTAATAAGCAAGGGGTCTAGTTCCATCAACACAACCTTAACTTAACAATCTTGGGAAACAATTTCAATGTTGGATGTGCATTCTATCTTTATTATAAGTAGGGTTCGTATCACATCTAGCCATATTAGATAAATTCATGTAGTGGGTAGACAAGTACAATCTAAGGTTGAATCCAAAGAAGTGTGTATTTGGTGTAACTTTAGGGAAGATACCGGGGAATATAGTTAGTCAAAGAGGAATTGAAGTTCATCCTGATAAGGTCAAAGCAATTTGTGAAATGCTGACATTGAAGACTGAAAAGGAAGTTGCAGTTCATCAACAGATTCATATCCAGACTGACAAAAGTATGTGAATCGATATTTAAGTTGCTCAAAAAAGATTAACATGTGGTTTAGAATGAATAATGTCATAATGCTTTTGAGATAATAGAGGACTATCTCATGAATCCACCAATACTACAACCCCGAGAAATGCCCTTAATCATGTACCTGGCAATTAAAGAGAATGCAATAGGAGCCATGCTAGCTTAAGAAGGAGAAGCATGAGCTGAGCATGTAGTCTATTACTTAAGCAAGAAGATGTTGAATAGTGGAAGCAACAAACAAAAAAATCAAAAAGATCCTCTTAAAGATGATTGAAACTCACCGTAATTAGGTTAATAAGTTGCTATTTGCTCTCTTGGGATACCATACTACAGTAAGAACATCCACAAGGGCAACTCCTTTCTCATTAGTATACGAAATAGAAGTTATACTGCCAATTGAAGTGGAAATGAAATCCTTAAGAGTCGTAGTCGAAGTATACTTACCTGAGGCGAAGTGGGTAGAATAGAGGCTAGTGTAGTTGGATCTAATAGCTAGTGCGGTTGGATCTAATAGACAGTGAAAGGTTGAAGGTACTGTATTATACTCAGCTTTATCAAAGAAGAATTGTAAGGGATTTTGATAAGAGAGTGAAGCAGCATGACATCAAGGTTGAAGGCAAGCTAAACAGAATCTACTAGATCCAAGAGGAAAGTTCTGACCTAATTAGGAAGGGCCCTATTTGGTTAAAATTGTTCTTTCAAAAGGTACAGTTAAGCTGACAGACATTGAAGGGAATGGGCTTTTTGAATGGATCAATGTCGATCATTTCAAGTGATACTATTTGTGAAAAAACACAAAAAATAAAAACAAAAACAAAAAAAATGAGAGGTAAAATACTTAATTAGAAAACCCGAGGGGTACTGTCATTTTGAAATATTCTATATACAATTGTGCTTATGATAAATGCTATTCAGCATAAATGCAAAACAATGTCAAGGATTGCACATGTTAAGAAGTAAATGCCTAAATTAATATCTATCACATACAAAGGCAAAATTTGCAACTCAGAGTTCATATCTTTCTTCAATGTAATCGCATTAATTTCTATTGCAAACTTTTTCTGTTCCATTGTATTTGTTATAATGGCATGACAGGCAAATGAACAAAAAAGACAAAGGAAAGAACAAAATAGTAATACCAAAAAACATCAAAAGCCTTATAAAAGTTTCTCAGTCAACTACATCTCAGAAAGTCCAAAATTTTCTGTTAGTACAAATTAGAAAAGCAAGTAAAAAAGGAAAGGAAAATAAGACTCAGCCCCATCCTCATCATCATTATCGTCGTCATCATTGACTTTGGGAGATCCTTTCCTATTGGGTCCAGCATCACGCATCCTCAGCTCTGATCGCAATCTCTGAATCTTGCTATGATAATAAGCACCCTTCTTCTGCCATGACACATCTTGCTGGCGAAGGGCCTCATCCCACTCTTACATCATCCTTATGTGCTTAAGCTGCATTATTATAACATACATGCATTAGCACATATGCATTCACAACATACATATACATATTTATTGCATAATTGAAACAAGGAAATAGCCAAGCATAAGAAAACCTACATAAGCCTCCATAGAATAGTGGACATAGTGACTCATCAAGCCTCAAGTGCACTTATACCATTATGTGGCTATCTCTTAAGGAACCTACAGACAAAACTGTCAGTAAATAATGAATTTAAGACACCAAAGTAATAAAGTCAGACAGGAACTCACGTGGGTAGCATCCTTGGGGATAAAAGTTACAGGCTTAGTAGACACTGGGACCACTTGAACAATCACCTCACCATGGAGTTTATGCGCTCGGATTACAGGAACCAACAGCAATGCAGCTACCCTAGAAATCATCTAAGCAACCCTAGTAGGGGCATCAGTGGCAGCTCCTACACCACTGGAAGTCTCAATGGCACTCCTAACACGAGACTTGTTCAAGCGAGACTACCAAACACAACCAAGAGTGGTCAAGATGGGAAATAGTCAGTACAAGCACAACACATAAAGAAAACAAGGTATACCTGATGCACAAAAGAAGAGGAAGCACTCACAAGTGCAATAAGCATAAAGTCCCTCGCAACACCATCAATCAAATAAGGAATGAGGTGTTCAATATAAGAGATGGCCTCAGGCTCTAAGTACAAACAGTGACCAGTCCCAACCAGAGCCTCCTCTAAAGTAGGGCCCACTATGTCCTTCCTCCAGAACATGTCAAGGGGACGAAGATAAGGAACATGGTGAGCAGTAGGTCCTCTGTACCAGTGAATAACACGCTCACCAAGGTACCAAGAACAGTTGATATGAGTTATAAATAAAATTCCTCTACCAGTAATCTTCATGGCTCTCTACATCGCTGGCGAGAATGCCATAGGGTAGCGTTGCCTCCACCATGCATTCAGAAATAGCCGTCAGAAGCAAAGCACAAGACTTAAAAATAAGAAAAATAAAAAGAAGAAGAAATAAATGACTAATTGGTTAACATCAACTCTGTGAGAGCAGCCCGGGTTGCCTCCAAGGACCACACAGAGCCCCTCCAAGGCTGGGTAGTCCAGATGGGGAAGCAAGGGAATTCCTTACACAGTCCTGATATGGTAGGAGGAGTCAGGACACAGAACTCAAAAGGCCAAATCTAGACAAGGGGATGTATCAGAGACAGAATATCCAAAAAGGAAGAAAAAAGAACAGTGAAGTATCTGAAGCAACTAACATCAACCACCAGTGGTATGCCACAGATTCAAGAGCTATCTCTATTTGCATCATCTAAAAAATGAAGGAGACAACTGTAAGCAACAGAACCCAATTATAACCCTGCAAGGCATCGAGGTCCTAAAGAAGAAAAAGCAACCAAAAGTCATTGGTGTTATTCGCATTAGGAACACCATCATGCTCATCAGATAAAAGTTAAAGCACCGAGCATGTCTTTCGATGCCAATAGTACTACCTCTAGCAGCACCATCGAACGCTTGTCAAAGTTGATCATAAGAAATTAGACCGCCCCAACTAACTCTTAGCTTGAGGGGTAACCTAGCAAATCGCAGCATAATCCCACTGGGTCCTCTGGAATGTCAAAAGGGATCCGCTGACTAGCAAAAGTGAACCTCATGATAGCAGGGGTATGATTATTATCTCCCCAAACTAGAAGTTAAAGGTGTGTGTATAGTCTGACTACCTCTCGATCAGAGTAGTTAAAGCCGCCTATCTACTCTTCAGCGACTCTAAACCCTCTAGTAGGCCATCTAGAATACCGTCGAATCCTATCATACGGGGGAAACACATACAACATCGAAGGAAGAGAACCTAAAAAAAAAAGAGTTCAAGGTACTAACCTGCTACCGGTACAGCTCCCAGACATGCTCCCTCAACTTCAAGATGAGAGGAATCTCATATCCCCTCGTCACTCCATGCCAAGTGCAATGAGCAGGCATAAGCTTCTAACACGTGGCACCACCCTCCTAATCAGCTCCTAGGTCTATGTCCTCCAAAGGAATATCAAGATCGGGGATGTCCACGAAACCCCCATCACTGCCTTCGCCTCCTTGCATAGGTATATATTTGAAGTGGAGAAAACCTAAAGTCTAGAGAACTCTAAGGAAGCAGAAAGAAAGAAGAATGAAAAATGAAGAAAAGTCAAGGAACAAACCCTTTTATAGCCTTATGCTCCGTTGGTTCAGAATGGAACCACGATGGGTTCCAACTCACGCGAGTGGATCCTTGACCCACACGTGTGGGTAGCCCCTATAGTGTTGTATGAAGGCCACTGGGACCAGCAAAACACGCATTTTCATGCACCAAAGCTTCTAAAAGGTTCCAAAGACACTTTGAAGGTCTAGACATTGACCCGAGACACAATCGGAGGCTGGGGATTCACACCAAAAGTAAAAAATGCTCCCAGAAAACACCAAAAATTTAGGGAAGTTCTTTATGACCTTTTTTTCATAAATCCATACATGCATGCATCCATACATACATTTGCACTCAAAACATCATTTTCTAGTGCTCTCGAGGTGCACTCGCACTAGAGAGAGGGCACATGATAGGAATAGACCAGTCTACCTCGACAACGACCTTCTCACCTTAATGAAATTCTCAAAGTTTCTTTACCTTGATCAGTAACTTAGAGCCGAGATTCTCACTCCTAATCAACTTAATGCTTAACTACCTCATGAAAGAAAGAAAACCCACTAAAGGAGAAACTGTTAGGAACCGAGACATTTAAGTGACTTGTGATTATCATGTTAGAACTTGGAAGAGGCTTAAATGCGAAAAAAGATGAAATAAAGATCATGATCAATCTACTCTAATGCTCAAATCTTGAGTAAGAGTTTTCAAAGAACTCTTTGATAGCATTCACACTAAGTAACAAAAGGAGGGGAGTGCCGAGAAAAGAAGGAAGTATGATCAAGCATCTACCTTCAAATGGAGTTATATGATATCAAGGGTTGCCTTGTATGTTGTGATTCTTAGCGACCTCATTTGGGGAATTTCCTTATAATCATGTGAACACTTGCTTTTCACTCGGTAACCAGAAACATCTTTGACAAAGGGATGCTGGTTAAACCTCAGAGAAACGACAAAAACCACATCAATGTGAGATAGCCGTAGCCGAATTAACTCAAAATTCCTGACATGCGTTCCTCACCAGTAAAGGTAAACCACTAAAATCACCAATAAATTTGCATGCATCATAGTTATTAAAACCAAGTTACATCATAGCATCTTGATTTTATGAACACCATAATCACACAAATACTATCATAAAAAGTTTTACATGCATTTTGCCTTTTGGCTTGGCAAAGGTTATGGCACCCCCGCCTTATGGCTTGGCAAAGGTCATGGCACCTCAGCCTTGTGGCTTGGAAAAGGTCACGACACTCCCGCCTTGTGGCTGGGCAAAGGTCATGGCACCCCCGTCTTGTGGCTTGGCAAAGGTCACTACACCACCACTTTGTAGCTTGGTAAAGGTTACATAGCACCCCAAAAAGATTTTACATGCATTTTGGTTTCTTTGAAACCTGGCACTTGAAACACGCAGGGCTATATAGTGTACAACCGCCTTGTGGCTTGGTCAAGGTCATATAGTACCCTCATGAAAGTTTTTTTATCTCACTTGATTTTAAACTTGCTTCTCATGCATCGATAAGCACCAGCTTAATCGACACATATGAAGCAAGGAGCAACTGTTAATACCCAAATTTTGACGGTTTCCTAAAATTTTGATGATGAAGGATTCTTGTCAGTTAGACAGGGGGAAAATTTCTTCTAGAATTCTCTCAGGCATGCTCAGACCAAGAAAACACCCAAACAGATACCAAAAGGATACCAAAAACTTAAAAAGGGCCAATTTGAGCTTAGAAAGGACCAAAAGTAAGGGAAAAGTCCATAGGGATAGGTCAACCCATGAGCTTGGGTTAACTACCCACTAGTGTGGGTTTTTAACCTAAGCCCGTGGGTTAAAATGACCATCCTATCCTTGACCTACACGTGTAGGTTCTAAACCCAAAAGCGTGGGTCTAGAACCCAAGCTCGTGGGTCCCTTGACCTGTATTGATTAAAAACTCATTTTTTCCTCTTTTGGAAGAAAAAGAGGGAACATTCTCGAGGCATACATTGAGGGCGAGAAAACTTTACTGTTCTAGCACATTCCCTCTCTCTCTCTCTCTCTCTCTCCTAAGGCACTTGTAGATCCCATCTACCCAAACACTAAATCAAAATCATTTTTCTTTTATTTTGTCTTAGGATCTAGACTATTAAATCCAAACCAAGCTCCAACTTTGTTAAAGTACGCTATAAGGGTAATCACTTCATCCCTTTGAGAATCTCTTAATCATTTTTTATTAAAAATTGCATTTTTATCATCTTCTTCATCTCGTTTTTATCATTTTTATCATTTTCTTTACCATTTTTGCATTTTTATTCATTTTATTGAAAATATTTATTATTGTGGTGAAGTTGTGATTTTGTGTTGATCTTGAAGTTTAGCTATAAGATATGTAGAATGAGTGGTAGTTTGGGTTGAATCTGGGAGTGTTTGCATTTTGTAGACGATGGGGTTTAGTACGGATCCAAGTATGTTGCAACCACGACACTATTGAGCTCAGGGCTCTAGGAAACACACTACTATATCACAAAGACATAGCGTGGAGATGAGGAGTCACCACCCAATGTAATAACTGGGACAAATCGAAGGTGGTAATAACTCGATTCTCTAAAAGAAAGTTACCACCACAACCAATAAATTCTGGGAACGGAATACCAACTTCTTTTAGCCTCACATTTGTTAAAATTAGTTTATGAATTACTATCTTATTCTCTAATTACATGCAATTTCATTTAAACCCTAATTTAGCATACATCTAACTCCAAGGCAACAAATCATGAAAGAGCACATAAAAAATGCATTCACAAGGTGCAACGGTCCCTAAATTAGTCTAATCTACATTGATTTTATTTTAAGTTAGCTAAGTCTACATTTTATTTACAAGTGAAAAGGAAACTAAAGGTGGGCCTACATTTTATTAATTAATGAACCTATGTCTACCTTTTAATTTCTAAGAAATGTGAGCCTAACTCTACAAATTTTAATTTGAAAGAAAGTTAAATTAGTGGGCCTAGTCCGAATTAATTTTAATTAAATAAAATGATCCTAAGTCAATTTTTTTTTAAAAAAATGCATTAACTAGGTTGAGCTAAGTCTAAAGTTAATTTTATTTAACTAAAAAAGTGGGCCAAAATCTAAATTAACCTAAATGGGTCTAAATTAATTTTAAAATGAACTAAACCTAAAACCAATTTTAAAGCCTATTATTAATGAGTTTAACCTAAGCGTTGGCTTAGGGTCCAAAAAGAATAAAAAAAACATAAGACAAGCCTAAACAAATAAAATAAAACATATAATAAATCAAAACAAACATATTGTAATTTTTAACCCTAATTTCAATTTACATGGAACCTAAAATTAACTACAGACATCATTGATTTTATTAGGGTTTATCAAGTGAACCTAATTTACTAACCAATTTTAAAGGGAAAAAAGTAAAGGTTTCACTATTTCCCACTATCGGGGCTATTACAGTTCCTATGTACAAATTAATACATGCTCAAAATAAAAATATACAATGCAAATACCATGAATCAAAAAATAACACAAAACCTAAAAAACATAAAAATGCAGAAATAAAAATTAAAGAAAACTAAAACAAGATTAAATCCATGGCATTCCATGGACCTTAATGAGTTGATTATCAGTTCAATCACGTGCAACCACTTCCATTTTCAAATTACTCCCATCACCATGGTACCGACAGTAAACATGAGATACAAAACAAAACACAGAAAAAAAAATATTAGAATCAAATAATCAAAATATATAAAAAAGTAAATTAAAAAAATAAAAACAATATGAAAGAAAGAAAAATGAGAGTGGAAGATTATGTATTGATTGCTCATCAGAGTATTTGATTCACTGTGTTGTTGTCGGAATAGAGTTTGCAAACTTCAATTGATTCTCAGGCTTTAATTGCTTTTTAGAAGAACTTTTGATTTTTTTTTTTTGAGAAATAAAAAATGAACAGAAGTAAATTAAGAACCCGCCCAAGAAAGGTTCTTGTGTTTTTCTAAAAGAACCTCAAAGAAAGCTTTTTTTTTTTCCAAAAAGAATAACCTCTTTTGCGTTAAAAAAAATGTAGGTCCTTATAAACCTCCAAAGACTGATCTCCTGTGATAAGGAGATAAATACTATTTTATTTTTAAAAAATTTATCCCTTAAACAACATGATATTGTAACATTATCAGTATTAAATTATTATTATTTATTTATTTTCAACCAATCAAAATTCATAAAAAATTAATTAAAAATTATGAAAATCAAATCATCGTGACCGGAACTGCGCAATTCCAACCGGAATTGTGTATTTCTGGTTCGAAATACATAATTTCGATCGAAACTATGCATTTCTGATCGGAAATGTACAATTCTGATCGGAAGTCTACATTTTCGACCAAAAATGTGTAGCTCTGGTTGAAATTACAGATTTCTGATAGGAAATATGTAACTTTAATTACGAAATGACCCTTAAAAGAATTAAAAATTTTACAATTAGGTCTTTAAAAAAATGCTACAATTGAGTCCTAAAAAAATACAATTAAGCCTTGAGATCCGAAATTCAAATACTGGAGACTTATTTGCAATAAATTTTCATCATTAGAGTCATCTGCCGCATCCACACTCGACTATCCCGAAATTGGGTGCTTACACATTCATTTTTGCATTTTTGCATCATTTTTTCCATTTATATAAAAAATGGGTATTTTGGTGTAAAGTTAACATTTTTGTTGTTATTTTTACATTTTTATTAATTTTGCTATTTTCGTTATTTCCTCCTTTGATAAATCTATTACTATATCATAAAGTTAATATTTTTATGGTGGAAATAATATTCGTAACATTTTTATTATATGATTTGCATTTTTAAGATTTATGTTACCTTTGTTGCTATTTTCGATAAATCTATTATTTTTATCATAAAATTAATATTTTTATGGTGAAAATAATATTTTTATCATCTTTATTATTTTATTTATATCTCTATTT
>CATIWM010077248.1:0-20242 GCA_949671775.1 Mallotus repandus
TTAAAATTTAAATTAATTGATTTTATTATTTAATTGCATTTTGGCTATTAAAAATTAACAATTATAATTCACTTAATATTTGATTCTTAAACAAGTTAAAAACATAATTATTAGTTGGATAAACATTCAATCCTCGTGGGATCGACTTATACTTATTCTATATTACTTAACGAACTCATATGCTTGTGAGAATCAATCACACCGAATCCAAATACTCCTAAACAACCACCTTTCAATCAATCCTTTAACCAAAACCAAAGACCCAGAGGATGTTGCCAAATATATGGTTATCGAAACCACACAGCAGATAAGTGCAGGCACAGAAATCAGTTTCAATCTCTATCTCGCCAATATTCTACTAACCCGCAAGCCAACCACACTTTGATCAATTCTCCTGCTCATTCTCTATCTAATGCTCCTTGGTAAACTCTCCAACCCAATCCACATATGTCATGGAGTAATTCTCCATCCTCACCATGGCATCCAAATACTGGGGCAACACACCATATGACTCCTGACATATCCAACCTTAGTGTTGTAAATCCATATATTGGTACTAATCATATTCGAGTAGGTAATGTTCAAGGCTTGCATATATCTCATACTGGTAAGGCTGTTCATCATACTTCTTCTCATTCTTTTATTTTTAAAGATGTTTTGCTTGTTCCTAAAATTACCAAATCCCTTTTATCTGTTAAAAAAATTTACCTCTGTTAATTCTTATTATTTTGAATTTTGGCCTAATTATTGTTTGGTAAAGGATCAAGTGACCAAGGCAATCCTATTGAGCGGACTGAGTAAAGACAGACTCTATGTGCTACAACCCAACTTGAAGTAGGCTTTGCTGGGCAAAAAATGCTCCTTTGAACAATGGCATGCACGTTTTGGTCATCCATCTTCATCTATTGTGTCTCGGATTCTTCATCAAAATAAATTGCACAGTTTACCTTCTAAGTCTAGTTTATGTTCTTCTTGCACTGTAGGAAAATTATCTCATTTTCCCTTGTCTTATGTTGATTATAAAATCAAAGCTCTATTTGAGTTAGTTCACTCAAATGTTTGGGGCCCTGCTCCTATGCTTTCTAATTTAGGCCATCGTTATTTTGTTCTCTTTATAGATGATTTTACTAAATTTACTTGGTTATTTCCTTTGAAAAATAAAAGTGATGTTTACAATGCTTTTCTTTAATTCCAAGCATTTGGGCATCGCCAATTTAATTCATCTATTTGTCAATTTCAATCTAACTTTGGTGGAGAGTATCAAAAATTAAATCAATATTTTAAACAATGTGGCATTATTCATCGTTTAGCATGTTCTTACACAAATGAAAAAAATGGTGTAGCTGAACGTAAAATCTGCCATATTGTTGACACTGGTTTAATACTGCTCTCTCATGCTAATTTACCACTTAAATATTGGAATTATGCTTTTCAAATAAGTGCATTATTAATTAATTATTTGCCATCTCCATCTTTAAATAATACAACACCATTTTCTCTTTTATTAAATAAAACTCCTCCATATGCTGAATTAAAGGTGTTTGGATGTGCAATTTTTCCATATTTAAGACCCTACAATAAACATAAATTTAACTATTACAGTAAAATATGTGTTTATTTAGGAAACTCTCCTAACCATCTTGGCTTTTATTTGCTTAAACATGGACACTGGATGTGTGTATATTGCTCGTCATGCAAAATTTAATAAGCAACTTTTTCCTTATGTCAAACCCGAACCATTGTCCAAGCCAAGCATTGTTTCATCAACATGGTTGCACATTCAATCCATTTTTCACTTAATTCCATCATCAGGTATGTCTTCTTTATCTTATCCTTTATCCTCTTCTACTTCCCCTTCTTAGCAAAACTCTTCCTCTTCAACATCTAATAACCAATCCTTATCCAACTCACCCTCTCTCACTCCATCTGATAGTCCTCATCCTTATCCCACACTAATAACATTGACCTAATCACCTATAACCTCTAATCCATCACTAACAACCTCACCTGGTCTCAACTTAGTTGTCGACCTCTCATTTTATCTGAATAATCCCACTCACCGATCCATCCAAATTCCCGCCACAACCCAGTATGCACACATCCTATGTAGTTATGCCAAAGCACCTTAACTCGCAAATAAGCCTTCCTCTCCTCCAAATACCTTAACACAGAACCCATAACCTATAATCAAGCAAAAAACCTCCAAGAATAGTGTATAGCCATGCAAGATGAGATTAAAGCTTTACATACTAATCAAACATGGTCCCTAGTACCACGTCCCTCTAATGCAAATATAGTTGGGAGCAAATGGGTTTATAGAATCAAACGCAAGCCTTATGGTGCTATAGAACGATATAAAGCTCGGCTTGTTGCCAAGGGTTTTACTCAGTGTTCAAGAATTGACTACCATGAAACTTTTAGTCCGGTTGTTAAAGCCATAACCATTCGTACTATGCTTGCTCTTGCTATAAAGTTGAATTGGCCTATACATCAAATGGATGTTTCTAATGCTTTTATCCATGGTAATCTCAATGAAGAAGTCTATATGGAGTAGCCTCCTGGCTTTGTTGATTCCAAATACCCTCACCATGTTTGTCGCTTGCATAAGTCCCTTTATGGACTCAAGCAAGCTCCAAGTGCTTGGTTTCAACGCCTACAATCCTTTCTAAGTCACTTTGGCTTTCAACCATCTAACGCTGATTCATCTCTCTTTATTTTTCATGAAGTTTCTCATCACTTGTTTATTTTATACTATGTTGATGATTTAGTTGTGACAGGCTCAAGTCTAGCTCTCATTCAACACTTCACACAAGCCATTCAACATGAATTTTCAGTAAAAACATTAGGTGATCTTCATTATTTTCTTGGCATAGTTGTTCATCATATGCAAGATGGTCTTCTTCTAAATCAGCAAAAATATATTAAAGACTTGCTCAATCGAACAAACATGGCATCCTCTAAACCATGCTCTACTCTGATGTGCATGTCACTTCCATTATCCAAATATGGTAGCAAGGCTATCTCCCATCCTGAGGAGTATTAAAAACTTGTTGGCACTCTTCAATATGTTACCATCACTAGCCCAGACATAGCCTTTTCCATGAATAAACTATGTCAATTTCTCCATGCTCCAACCGAAGATCATTGGACAACACTTAAGCATCTGCTTCGGTATCTCAATGGAACATCAACTCATGGTTTGTTCTTTCAACATGACAATGACTTTCATCTATAATGTTTCAGTAATAGTGATTGAGGTGGGTGTTTGGATGATTGCCGCTCCACAAGTGGTTATGGAATTTACCTTGGCTCTTCTTTGATTTCCTGGATGGCAAAGAAACAAGCGACCATTGCTCACTTTTCTACTGAAAGCGAGTATAAGGCCATTGTAAGTGGCACAGTTGAGCCCCTTTGGCTTCAATCTTTACTCGGTGAACTTAGTGTTTTTCGTCTCACTCAAGCTACTTTATGGTGTGATAATATTGGGGCAATTTACTTGTCTTCCAATCTGGTCTTTCTTGCTAGAACTAAACATACAGAACTTGATTTTCATTTTGTTAGAGAGCAAGTTCAAGTTGGATTCTTACAAATTAAATTTCTTTCATCTCCTTATCAGATTGTAAATGTCTTCACCAAACCCTTGGCCAAAGCTCGGTTTCAATTTCTTCGTGACAAGCTTTCACTTCTCCCTTTGCCCATGGGTTTGTCGGGGGGTGTTAACCAATAAACTCTACTTGTATTTAGTCATACAACATTTTCTTTTTGTAACCATATTTACCTTTTCCTTTTCTTATAGTTATCATACTGTTAAGCATTCTTGTAAGGCATCTCAACACATATATATTTTGTATCATTTTGTTATTCAATACAAGAGATACCATTTACTCTGACAAATTTGACAGAATTGGAAGTACATGAGGCAAAGTGACAAAATTCATGCAAGTATAGAT
Source organism: Mallotus repandus (assembly GCA_949671775.1). NCBI lineage: Eukaryota > Viridiplantae > Streptophyta > Magnoliopsida > Malpighiales > Euphorbiaceae > Mallotus > Mallotus repandus. The sequence continues at coordinate 3,951 of CATIWM010077248.1, forward strand.
GTCTGTGGATATAATAGGCCTGTTGATGCCACTTATGTAGTTGGCATCCATGAATTAAGGTTTACCATACTAATATGAACTCAATTTTTATAATTGGCATTGCACCCTATTGAGGCTTGCCATGTTGAAATAAATTTTTTAATCAAATTTGATAATTCTAAATTTTAAAGGACTTATAAAAAACATGTGTACACACTAAACTACTTTTAATGAGACTTGATAATTAAATTTATGTCAGTATGATAAATCCTAATTAATATAGAATTGATTACATAATCATATTAGAGTAGTGATGAATTTAATAAATATGTTTTAAATTTATTTTTATATAAAAATTAAAATTACTTAGATATTATAATTATTATTACAATAGAAATATAATAAAGTTAAAAAAACTATATTAATTTGATAAAAAAATTGAATGAACTTAAAATTATATTATAAGTTTAGGAACCAAATAGAACTTTTATTTTTTTAAAATTGTTTCATTTAATGGTAAACTAAATAACACGAATGCAATAGTTTAACGAAGTAAAACATCAAAAATATTTAAATTAATTATTGAAAATGCAGGGACCTAGTAGTTTAATTGGTCAAAATCCAGGGATGCCATAGTAATTAACTCTAAGATTTAAACTCAGAGCTTCCTTACTACTTAAACTAATGGATTTTCCCCTTAAAATAGAGTTGGATTGGTTTAATTCTCTACCGGGGGTGTGTTGTTTTTTGTTGGAAAAAATCCCATCCCATATTGTTTTATTAGTATAAGGAGGGGAAGTTATTTGCTTATAAAAGAGACTCCTCCCCCTTTGGTTAAGTATGTCAATCACCAACAATAATTGGTATACCATTGAAAACTATTAGCTATACTAGTAGAGAATTTAAAGAAAAAATCTCTTGGGTGTACTTGAGCTTTTGGGCATGTGTGAGAGTTAAATATTTTGTAGTATGGTTGTAATAATTTTCCACATAATAAATTTTTTTCTCTTGATTGTCTTTTGGCAACGTCCGTAGTTTTTCTCCATTTTGGAGTTTTCCACATTAAATTATTGTGTTGTTCTCTCTTTTATTTTTCAAGTATTTTTGTTCAAGTTGTGATCTAAAGGAATTAAAGTATTTGTTGGATTATAAGAGGCTTATTTTCCCCAACAGAAAGAGCAAAGAAAAACATAAAAATGAACCACACTCTTTATATTTGGATGTCCACACAGTTGAACTAATTATAAGAGAATCAATAGATCGATGTTGACCATGGCACCAATCATTTTAATTTCTTTCAACTGCTGTGAGAGTGGAAAAGTCCTTTTGCTAGTAAACAATATAAAAAGTCTCAACAAAAACAGTGAGAACGCTTGACTAGATAGCTACTTGCGACCGTTATAATTCATACCATCTTTAAGCAATTTTTTTTCTTTTCTTTTCTTTTTTTTTTTTTTGGAATCATCTTTAAGCAAGTTTGATTTGAAAAAAATTAGACAAAATTTTGACTCAGGAAGAACAAAAACCTCTAGTAAAAAAAAAGGAGAGAGAATTACAATTTTATAAAAAAAACCTTCGTTATATCTATCCAAACTTAATATAAAATCACATCCCATACACATTAATAAAATTATTTTGTTTCCACTACGAGAACTTAAAAAAAATAAAACTCATCATAAAAATAAACAAAAGCTTGGATTTAATAAAAAAAATTAATAGATAAAAAATAACAAGAGAAATAGAATGAAGGGTTGGATCTCAGATGACATTGGCAGATCATTTGTAGTCGATTTTATTTCTTAGTTGAAGCTTTAGGGAAAAAAAAGAGAGGAAAAGTTCTTGCAAGTATTATATAATATAAGTGATGATATATGTCATTGACCGTGACATTTTGGACCCGTAAAATTACAAAATTTATTTTTTTGCACTTTTATTTCTGAAGTGTTTTTATTCCTAGTAAAATAGAAGGTAACAAATATAGTGCTAATAAATGTGTCGGCCTGTAATACAACGGATGCAAGGATTATTTTAAATAATAGTTTGAGACATTATTTTTTATCAATTCCATATATATATATAACATGAATAGTAACATCGTACAAAGATTTAAACATCCATGACCTATAAATTTTTTTAAATAATCTAATGGCAAAAAAAGAACCAAAGACATTATATTAATTATGTCACGGCCTGTGATGCACTGTAGCATCATGAGCCACGATGAATATTCTCAAAAGTGTAGAAAGGTATGATAAAATTATAATAATTTTATAAATTTGATATTTACGGAAAATGAAATAGTCTTGGTCTATTCAGACTTCAAGAGAATCTAAAGTTATTTTTCTTTTTAAATTATAATGTGTTTTCGTATTATATTAAAATCTGAAGTTGAATTTTATTTATATTTTATAGTTGTCACTTTGCTCAAAAAAAAATTTGATTAATTGGAAGAGAATTTTAAACTAAAATCTACTTGTTTTCACAGAAATTTAATGGAAACTTACATTATTAACCCATCCTTACTCATTGTTATAGCCAACAACTAATTAATGTGATTTAATAGCTTTGTATCTTTTTCTTTGAAAAAACAATTTCAAGCTTACAACATACCATTTCTTTACTTCTCCAATAACTCTGATGGCTTACTGTCTGCACGGCACGACAATTCACTTGGTTCTTGTCTTAGCATTTTTTTTTCTTCAACCCTTCCTTACAGATCCGTTTTCTTTTGATATAATTAACTTCAACCTAGATGCAAACAATATGCTTTACGAAGGTGATGCCATGGCTGTACATGGAGCTACTGAACTCGTAACCACATCCTATCCGGTGTTTCGTGTTGGTCACGCTTCATATGCAGAGGGCATATACCTTTGGTGACGTAGCAGAAGAATGTTATGATAAATATTAATGATTGTTGAATTGCACACAATTATCAATCACTAATCTTCTACAATCTGCAATTCTCAAATTTAGAAAATAGGCATCAAAATTCAAAAAAATTTTGGAAATCTCAAAAAGTCGAATTCTATTATTCATAATAACGTCCAAAAGCCAAAAACAAAAATTCTTAAATGGAAAACCTAAAACAATCCCAAACCAACTAGGAAATAAGAATCCTAAAACAAATAAAACATAAAATTGCCCTTTTGAAGGCCTAAACGAAGGAATTTGCCCGAAAAACAATGGGCCTCACAAGAAAAATTGGTGACTCCTGATCCTTGATCCGTTTCCAATCAAATTGAGCTTTTGAATCGCCAAAATCAAAAACTCCCAAAGTTGCAGTTAATTATGAAACTACCACTACTTCAATTATTCATATTTTTCCAGGAAACAAATTGCTTGCTCTTCTATGTCCCCATCATTCTCCCCAAGATCAACAGAATTCACCCATGAATCTGACTCATTGGATGAATCACCTGCATATGGAATCAAATGCTTAATATTACAAACATTCGCAGTTCGAATGTGACTAAATAGTTTCAAACGGTAGGCATTAGGATTGATCTTCTCAACAACTTCCACTGGTCCAATCTTCTTGGCAGACAACTTATTATAAGCACCTACAGGAAATCTCTCCTTGGTAAGAACTGCCCACACATAATCCCGCACATCAAACTCGACATACCGCCTCTTCTTATCAGCAGCTTGCTTATATTTGGAAGCAGCTTTGACTAAATTTTCATAGAATAGACATCCTTATGAATTTCCTGTAATCCACTAACAAAATTCTCTGCCTTGCCATGAACTCTCATTTTATCTGGGAGAGGAGTCAAATCCAGCGGTCCTCGTGGTACAACAGAATACACCACAGTAAAAGGACTAAAACCAGTACTCCGATTGACTGCATGATTATGAGCAAACTCTACTTGACACAACACAACTTCTGATCCTAGCTCTTCATATGCTCACCTGCTAAGCACCTCAACATATTACCTAAAGACCAATTCGCCACCTCAGTTTTCCCATCTGTTTGTGGATGATAGGCACTACTGAAATTAAGCTGCGTGTTCACCATTTTCCATAAACTTTGCTAAAAATGACTAAAAAACCTGGTATCTCGATCAGACACAATAGATATAGGCAATCCATGCAGTCTATAAACCTCTTGAAAGAATAACTGAGCTACACAAACAACATCTGTGGTTTTCTTACGTGGAATAAAATCCACCATTTTTGAAAACCGATCAACTACCAGAAATATAGAATCATTACCTTGTTGTGTGCATGGTAATCCTAACACAAAATCCATGCTGAGCTCCACCCAAGGCTGTGAAGGGATGGGCAATGGCATATACAAACCCGCATTAGATGTTGTTCCTTTAGAAACCTGGCAAATGCGACATCCCTGCACCAGCTTTTCAACTTCCTTATGAATGGTAGGCCAGAAATAATAAGCCTACACAAATTGCACAGTCCTGTCTCGTCCTACATGCCCTTCACTATGCAACTGTTTAATATTTTGCAAACATAAACTACAATTTGGAACACATAGCTAATTACCCTTAAAAAAAATCCATCATGCAACAGGAAATCTGTTCTTTTACCTGCTTTAACCTTAGCCACAATAGCAGAAAAATATGGATCAGTTTCAAATAATTCTGCAAAGGAATCAAAACCAAGAACTTCAATGGACATTTAAGTCAACAGAGGCTTTTTCCTTCTTAACGCATCAGCCACTCTGTTGGTAACACCCGACTTATGCTTCACCACAAAAGTAAACCTCTGAAGCTAAGCAACCCAAGTCATATGCCTAGCAGAAATCTTATCTTGCATGTGTAAATGTTTCAATGCTTAATAGACAAAACCACAACATAAAATTTGACATCATAAGTGTTATACCGCAATCTGGGCCCTGAAAACTTCTCACTGAAATACATCACTGGTTTGGTATTTTAACTCAGAACAGCCCCAATTCCCACCTTAGAAGCATTTGAATGCAACTTAAAAGGTTGATGAAAATCTGGAAACATTAAAATAGGAGCTGTAGTAAGGTATAATTTAATCAACTCAAATGCCTTTTTTGCCTCATCTGTCCATATAAACTTTCTTACCTACCTCATGCAATCAGTGATAGGCGCCATAATGCAGCTAAAATGAGGAATAAAACACCAATAAAATGAAGCCAATCCATGGAAACTTCTCAACTCAGTAATGGTAGTAGGTTTTGGCCAATGTTTCACAGCCTCAACCTTGGATTCATCTACCTGCAGGCCCTTACCCGATACAACATACCTAAGAAACAACACACTGGCAGTAAAGAAAGCACACTTCTTAAGGGCAGCATAGAATCTTTCCCTACACAACACAGTGAGGACTTCTTGCAACTAACTAAGGTGCTCATCTAGGTTAGCACTATAAATCGAAATATCGTCAAAGTACACAACAACACACTTATTGATGAAAGGCCTCAAAATCTAGTTCATAACATGCATAAAAGTGCTTGGAACATTTGATAACCCAAACGATATGACTAGCCGCTCATACAGTCCCTCCCTTATCTTGAAGGCTATTTTCCATTCATCTCCAGCTCAAATCTGAATTTGATGATAGCCACTCGTCAAATCCAATTTAGTAAAAATTGTGGCCCCACTAAGCTGATCAAGTAAGTCATCCAATCTAGGAATAGGAAAATGATACCTAATAGTTATTTTGCTAATAGCCCGACTATCAACGCACATCTACCAAGAACCATCCTTCTTTGGTATCAGAAGGGCTGGTACAGCACAAGGACACAAGCTCTCTCGAATATATCCCCTAGCCAGCAACTCTTCCACTTGCCTCCTCAACTTTTCATGCTCACTAGGACTCATCCTATAGTGTGGTCGATTCGGCAAGGCTGCACTTTGTTCAAAATCAATCTAATATTGGATATCTCGTTTGGGAGGTAACCCTTCAGGCAAGTCCTCTAGAAATACATCATTGAACTCTTCCAGGAGTGGTTAGACTGCATCGGGAACCACTACCTCTTTATCTATCAACTTTTCAAATAGGACATAAACAACTTCATATTTCTGCACTACCTTGCCAAACTGCGCCAAGGTTAATAAATTAACACAGCCCTTGTCCTGCACCTGCTTAGATTAATCATGATCTTTATTAGGAACTAACACAATTTTCACTCCTTCAAACATAAAGCTGTAAGTGTTAGTCTTCCCGTTATGAGTCACATCTCGATCAAACTGCCAAGGCTGTCCCAATAATAAATGACATGCATCCATGGCTATCACATCACACCAAACCTTATCTTTGTATTTTGCCTTGATAGAAAAGGAAATTAAGGCACGCTTTGATACTATTACCTCACCCCCTTATTTCAACCATGCCAACTTGTAAGGCTTAGGATTTTTTACAGTCTGAATTCCCAATTTTTGGATCGCCTCTACTGCAATTATATTCTCGCAACTACCTCCATCAATCATAAATCTGTTGACTTTTCCCTTAATAGTGCATGTAGACTAAAAAAAATTATTTCGCAGCCATTCATCATTAGCAGCTCTAGGTTGTAGGCAAGACCTCTTTACTACCAAAGAAGCCCCTACATCACCAGTCATGAACTCCTCATCAACAGAATCTGGATCAAATACCGAATCTCCTGTTAAGTCAGCAATCTCTTCATCGTCATATTGTTCATCTACCTTAGCAAAAATTACTTTTTTTTTCTTCTATCTATAATCAGACTGCCTGTGACCCACTTCTCCACTTGCAAAGCATTTAATCCCACTACTCAAACTAGCCATTTGTGCAGTGGTTGGCACTACCCCTAGTTTGGTCGTAGCAGCCCTTTGGGCCATTCCGCCACTCACACGACTCACAGCACTATTGCCTCTTGCACTCCCATATCCAAAAGTTTGCATAAAACCACCCAGTCGCCTCTTTTCGACCTGTAAAGCCCGTTGGTGTTCCGCAGATATAGACATAGGATCAAACATGTTTACTGTCTCTACAATCTGTTCTCTTAAACCCCCAATATATCGAGCAACCAATTGGTCCTCTGTCTTATGCACCTCATTGCGAGCAATCAGCTGGGAAAATTCAGTTGGATAATTATCAACTGAATAGTTCCCTTGCCTCAAATTATGCAACCTCTGGTACATTAAATGTTGATAATTAAAAGGCAAGAATGTGGCACGCATCTGTTTCTTCATCTTCTCCCAAGTCATGATTTTTTACTTTCCCAACGAGATTCGGGTCTGTTTATTTTGCTGCCACCAAGCCATTGCCTTATCTCGAAACCTGGTTGCCACTAATGGCACTCGTTAAGCCTCTAGAACCTCCTTAAACTACAAGATCTCTTCCACCATAGCCAACCAGTCAAGGAATTCTTTTGGTTTTAAGGAACCACAAAATTCAGGGATCTCAGTTCGCATACCTGGGATCTCAGTTCGCATACCTGGGATCTCAGTTCGCATACCTGCCTCCCACCATCTCCTATCATCATTCTTATCATGTTGTCGATGACGTCTATGCGGCACGTCATAATAACCTTCACCATAGTCATCTTCGTCATCGTTTCCTTCAGTAAAAGGATTCCTCAAGTCATCAACATTAGGGACCTGTCGCTGGTTCAGCTGCCCCCTATTTTGATTGGCTACCAACTCACCCACTCTCTTCGTGAGCTGTTCTACAATGGTGTCAATCCACTGATCCATCTATTCCATTCATTGTTTGAACCGCTGCTCAAAGCGACGTTGGTCATCACGCTCATAAACTCCTTTAACACGCTGCTGTTGGGGTTGTTGTCTTCTACTAGACATCTTGTCCGAGGAGCACAACTCTAATACCAAACTGATCTAGCGGAAGAATGTTAGGATAAATATTAATGATTGTTGAATCACACACAATTACCAATCACTAATCTTTTACAACCTGCAATTCTCAACTTCAGGAAATAGACATCAAAATTAAAAGAATTTTGGGAAATCTCAAAAGAGTCGAATTCTATTATTCATAACAACGTCCAAAAGCCAAAAAAAAAATCTTAAATAGAAAACCTTAAACAATCCCAAACCAACTAGGAAATAAGAATCCTAAAATAAATAAAACATAAAATTGCCCTTTTGAAGGCCTAAACGAAGAAATTTGCCCAAAAAACCATGTGCCTCAAAAGCAAAACTGGTGACTCCTAATCTTTGATCCGTTTTCAATCAAATTGGGCTTTTGAATGGCCAAAATCTAAAAATCCCAAAGTTACAATTAATTATAAAATTGCCATTACTTCAATTTTTCATATTTTTCTAGGAAATGAATTGCTTGCTCTTCTATGTCCGCATCATTTGGGATTCATCCAATGGCGACTTGGAGATTTCACTACCCATTTCTCGTTTACCATTAACAATAATAGTTCCTCATTATTTTGTGATGGTTTTGCCATTTTCATTGCTTCTCTTAGCTTTCCTGTTTTGCTCAACTCTGCTGGTGGTTTTCTAGGATTATTCAATTCTACCATGAACCGAAACCAGCAGATTGTTGTGATTGAATTTGATACCTTTGCCAATGAGCCTTAGATCTAAACATCACACATGTTGGTATCAATATTGGCTCCATCACTTCAACTAAATTTTCAAGTTGGGATATAAGCTCGATTAGTGGCAACACAACTGATACATGGATATCTTATAATGCTACCACAAAAAATCTTAGTGTATTTTGGACTTATGAGAAAGAGATAGTTTATATGGCAACTCCACTCTCTCATATATTATTAATCTTATGGAAGTTCTCCCTCAGTAAGTTAGAGTTGGATTTTCAGCATCAACAGGCATTTTTTTCAGCGTAATTCCATCAGTTTATGGCAATTCAATTCAAGCATGGATCCTTTGTCAACCTAAAGCAGAAAAGATAAAGCAAAGAGGAAGAAATCTAGAGTTGCAGTTGGAGCAGGTGGTTACTCTCTTTTGATGCTTACGTTGGGGATTGGTTATTTTGTGGCTAGAAGAAGAAGAACATCTAGAAATGGACACGGAGATAACAGGGTTGATGATACCTTGTTCAACGGTATTGATTTTGAGAGAGGCATTTTGTTGAAAAGATTTTGTTACCAAGAATTAGAGATGGCAACATATAGCTTTGTATATCACATGAGGCTTGGCCAAGGAGGATCTGGACAAGTTTACAAAGGAATGTTCATTGCTGTCGGTCGAATGGTTGCTGTTAAGAGAATTTTCCCATAATTTATTGGCTTTGAGAAGATCTTTATAAATGAAGCAAAGATTATCAATCATTTAGTACATTGAAACCTGGTGAAATTTATCGGATGTTGTCATGAGCAAGGAAAATTCTTGCTTATTTATGACTACATGCCTAATGGGAGCCTCGACACTTATCTTTTCCACAGTAAACTTGGTCTGCCTTGGCAAGTACAGTATAAAATAGCCATGGACTTGGCCTCAGTGCTTCACTATCTTCACGAAGGAGCAGAATAATGTGTCCTTCAAAGAGATATCAAATTAACTAATGTATTACTGAACTCTGATTTCACTACTAAGCTTGGTGATTTTGGGATTGCCAAGCTTGTTGATCCTCTATTGAGGACTCAATTAATAGGTGTTATTGGTACTTTTGGCTATCTGGCCCTAGAATACGTCAGTGAAGGTAGAGCTAGTAAAAGATCAGATATGTTTAGTTTTGGGATTGTGGCCTTGGAAATTGCATGTGGAAGAAGAACTTATCAAGTCAGGGACTTCCATATGTTGTTGGTTAAGTGGGTTTGGCATCTCTATCGTGCAGGAAATATTATCAGTGCAGCAGATGAACGATTGAACTCATATTTTGATAGGGAAGAAATGCAATGCTTGTTAAAGGTAGGACTATGGTATGCTCACCCGAAGGATAAGGAAAGGCCAGAGGCAGGAAAAGTCATTAAGATTCTTCAACATGAATTTCCTCTTCTAGATATTCCAAATGATGCACATGATCCATCATGTCTAGCGACACAATTGCCATCACTGCAACTTAATTCCACGGTGTCGCCTATGTCTTTAAGCCTAGAACCAATGTAAGCTTATACTATCATCCTTTACTATTGAAGTTTTGTAGCACTTTAGATGGCATTTGTAGTTTCTCTTCAAATGACCTAAATATTAATGAATTACATAACAAGTGACAGCTCTTACTTTTAAATATGACAGAAATAATTTTAGAAATCTACGATAATAGAATTTGACCCAACACCCTAAAATGTCTGATAAATGTTCCAGCAAATTTTAGAGGATATAATTAAAACAATAAAGTTGTGTCTGGCATGTGGTTATACCTAGCTAGTGTAATTGAGTGGTTATTATAATCCTCTGTTTGGTATTTGGTTGTGCAAACTTTTTGGAATGCAAATGCCAATTTGACCCTTGAATCTTTAAGTTGGGCCAATTTATCCTAACATGTCACTTTTTTTTTGGTGTGTGGGTGTGTACAGTCACCATAGTTGGAGTTCAATATAGAGAAAATTTAATTTTTAAAATACATATTGGTCTTATTAACCAATATAATGAAATGCCAATATGGGATGGTTTGATTGGTATCTTCACTTGTGAGTGATTGATATTCTCACTCGTGAGAATTGTGAAAGTCTCTTGTTTGAGTTTTACATGGCTACCATCCACTAATATTTAGTGAGAGTTATTGATGCAGATCAGATGGCCTTGAAGTTCTTTGATGAGTTTGATAGGAGAAAGTGCGCAATGGTACTTCAACAAGCTTTAACATTCAGCTCTAGATGAGACATGAAACCTATAATATATCAAAACAAAATTGATTCAGAGACATACATTTGTTATGGGGTTTACCCATAATGGGCCAAGTTTCAGGCCCAAACTCCATTGTTCAGGGCCTCAAAATTAGTTTTGAAGTTTATGCTCATTTTAGTTTGTCTTGTTTGGTCTTTTTGCCTTTTCCTTCTTAGGGTTTTGTATTGAACCATATTTATTTCATCTTTTTGGATGTTTAGAGATAGTTTTGATTAATTTTAATAGAATTATCTATTTTCCTCCAATTTTCGGGTATTCTTTGAGAATCAACAATTATTGATGTCTATTTTTCTGGGTATTCTTTGATTAAACAGATTAATAGAAGGTTGTTTGATAGGTATTCATATGCGAATCAATGATATTCAACAATTATCCTTATTTTACTAGGTTTCTGCTATGTCAGTTATCATCTTTATGATGAATGTTAAAAGAATGACTATCTTTTATACAACCCACCACTGTTTGCTCTATATATATATATATAATGAGATTTTTCCAATATAAAGAAAAGAAGTTGGTGGAAATCAAGGTGTCATAAAATTTTGGCATAAATAACAATGTAATACACCATATCATCCAAGAGCAAAAAGAACAAGAAGGTATTGCATAGAAGATTAAAAAAATACTAAGAACTAAAAAATTGACTAATGGTCAAGTCGAACAGCATTAATGTCGACCAACTAAATGACAAATCTTGGCTTTGATTTAAGCTTAAATATATGATTTGTCATGATTTAAAGTAATAGTGGAAGTTAAAAAAAATTAGGCCTCTCCAGTTCTTGGTCTCATCTTTATGGTTGCCATTAGCAATCCAGTTAACCAGCAGACTAAGCTGCATAAGTCAAGCATCAATCTTAACAATTTGCTAGCATGTCCTTATGTTAAAATGTTCTTGTACTAAGTGTTTGCCTAAGGGACCAAATGAAGTGAAAAAATTTCCTCAATGCACAGAACATTTTAAGTAGGCAGGAGTAGAAATGTTGTTTGTTAGGTCAAAGACATGTCACCTTGGAAATCGCTATAAAGCATAGACACTTCTTGGGATATATCATTGAACCAAACCCTTTATCTTTGCTTGTTCCCGGTAGCTACTCTTAATTTGATCAAGAATATACAGTTCTCAATAGCTAAATTAGGAAAACTTATGCAAAACATATTGTTATTCGATTTATGGATGAATTCGATAGGAGGAGGGTGCGCAATTGAGCTTTTAAAGGCTCTAATTTTCGGGTTTGGTTGAGTTACGGGGCCCATAATATATCAAAAAAAAGTTAATTCAGAGACCTATATTTGTTATCAGGTTTATCCATAACAGGCCAAGTTTTAGGCCCAAAATCCATTGTTTAAGGCCTCAATATTATTTTTGAAGTTTATGTTAGATTTTGTGTGTGTGTTTTTTTGGTCATTTTGCCCTTTTTGTCTAGGTTTTTTCCTTGGACAGTATTTATTTGTTATTTTTGGATATTGGAGACAATTTTTGTTGAAGTGATAATTGAATTTCTATTTCTTTTCTCAATTGTCGGTATTCTTTTGTGAATCAACGAACCTTGGATGCATATTTCCTGGTATTTATCATAAATCAACAGGTTATAGAAGATTAATTCTCTGATATTCATTACAAATCAATAGAATTTTAATAATTATCCCTAATTTCCAAGCTTCCGCTATGTCAAAAACATTAGGAAAAATTACACATATGCAAAAACAATGATTAAGAACACAATCCTCCCACTTTGAGTTGAGGGATTCAAAGTTTGTTCTACACAAACAAACAATTTTATATTTTTTCAATAGTTATTCATCACAGGATAGTATTCACTTATAAGAGAAATATCCTAACTCGACAACACAAATTGACTTCCTTCAAACCGAATCTCTTACTTTCAGTCATGCAAATAAATATGAGGTTTGGAAGAAAGCCATGTCTGAGGAATTTCAGGCTTTACAAAACAATGGTACATGGAACTTGGTACCTAAACCTTCGAATGTCAACATTGTTGGAAACAAATGGGTATTTTCATATTAAACGGAATCCTGATGGCTCCATCTCTAAATACAAAGCCCGATTAGTTGCCAAGGGCTACCATAAATAGCCAGGGATTGATTATAGATATACTTTCAGTCCCATTGCTAAGGCAAACACAGTTTGTACTATTCTCACATTTGCAGTACAATTAAACTAGGCAATTCGGCAAATTGATATTTCAAATTAATTCTTGCATGGTACTATTGATAAGGACATATATATGAGCCAACCTATTGGCTTTCTTGATAAAACCAAACCGGACCATGTATGCAAGCTTCATCATTCCCTTTATGGTCTCAAACAGGCTCCTCAGAGTTGGTATCTTAAATTGAGCAATTTTCTCCTCTCTCTTGGTTTTATTAATTCTATTGCTGATACATCTCTTTTCTTTGAACATATTGCAACTGACAAGCTCTTTGTCCTAGTCTATGCTGATGACATTGTGATAACAGGGACATCTCAACTCATGATTTATCAATTTGTTGCTCAATTGCAAAGAGCCTTTCCTGTCAAGGACTTGGGACCACTATATTTCTTTCTTGGAATTGAAGTGGTTCACACTACATCGGGTCTTCTCTTGAAACAACAAAAATACATTTAGATCTCTTGGAAAGAATAAACATGAGCCATGCCAAGCCTTCCATCACACCCACGGTGAGTTCTCCACCTTTATCCAAGCATAATGGCCATCCTTTAACAAATGGTGACAATTATTGACAAGTGGTGGGGGCCCTTCAGTATGTTACTCCTACTCGCCCTGACATGGCTTTTTCTGTCAATAAGCTATGCTAATTCATGCACTCTCCCACCGAGGTACATTGGAAATCAGTCAAGCGCCTCCTTTGTTATCTTAAACACCTCTCTCATGGACTCTCTATTGTTAAATCTCCAAAACTTGATCTCCATTATTTTGCAAATAGTGATTGGGGAGGTTGTCCAGACGATTGTTGCTAAGTGGATATGGTATTTACTTGGGTAAAAACTTAGTGTCTTGGAATGCTAAGAAGCAGCCAACCATTGCAAGATCTTCAACTAAAGGTGAGTACAAAGCCCTTGCTAATGCTGCAGCCGAAGCCCTTTGGATCAAATATCTACTTTCTGAAATTGGTTACTTGCCTACATCTCCTATTTCTCTTTGGTGTGATAATATTGAGGCAATCTACCTCTCCTCCAATCCTATTTTTCATGCTCGCACAAAACATATAGAGCTTGACTATTATTTCATAAGGGAACGAGTTGCTTCCAAGGACTTTCAGGTTCATTTTCTGTCCTCCAAAGGTCAAGTTGCCGATGCATTCACCAAACCACTGCCTTCTCCACGTTTTCTAGCTCTACATCCTTATCTGCGCTTCCAACCTGATTCGGCGTTGGTTTGTCTGGTGGTATTAGCCCCTAACAGATAACTTAGATTTAATTACTTTGTTATATTATTATTATAGGATGACTTTAAGCTGTATCTTTCGGTTAGAGTTGTTTTACCTTTGTACCTATATGTACTTTGTATTCTTTTGTTATCAATATAATATACAGATATACAAATTCATTCAAGTCTTGTTTAATCACAGGAAATAATAAAGCAGACTCCTGTGATAGTCACACAGTATTCGATTCATCTACATCTGAGTTGGTAAATATAGGGTCGTGCAGCATTGATGGAAGATCTGGAAACTGTGCTTCAAAATTAAGAAACTGAATTACCCTGTTAGCAGAAGGTCTTTCCCTGTCATCTAGGTCTGTGCAAAGCAAACCCACAATCATCAAGCACTTCATTAATTTCTTTACAATCGAATTTCTTTTTCAATTTTGCATCAGCTGCATCAAGCATTTTTCCTTGTTTATACAGTGTCCAAATCTTCCTCGCCAACTGTAGAGAATCACCTATTTTGCGGTTCCTCTCTCTGCTTGCAATTTCCAAAGCTACAATCCCAAAACTATACATATCTGACTCCATACTAGCCCTTCTATCCTTTCTGTATTCCGGAGCTTTATAGCCAGGAGTACCCACTGGAGTAGTAGTTCTTTCAGTTCTCAACCATGGATCCACAAGTTTTGTAATCCCGAAATCGTAAACTTTGGATGTGAAATCCGAACGTAACAATATGTTTTCGGGTTTAATATCTAGATGAACAATGCATTGTTCTGAATCTTCGTGAAGATATTTAAGAGCCGAAGCCAAAGCCAACATTGTATTGTATCTCAAGTTCCAAAGAAGGGGGTCTACTACCAAAAAGATGGTCATAAAGGCTACCATTATCCATGTACTCATAAACGAGAAAGGATTCGCCTCGCTCATGATACCAACCCAAGAATTGCACCAGGTTTCGGTGCTTTAAACGTCTTATCGCATTTACTTCGTTAATCAAAAAACTCTCTGACGCGGCAGAAACTTTCTTGACAGCAACTAGACAGCAAGGATCAGTCAAGGCTCCTTTATTAACGCTTCCAGATGCTCCCTCACCTAGCTTATTCTTGTTTGCAAAGCCATTTGTAGCCTTAGCAAGTTCATCGTAATGAAAGCTTCGTGGCAAGGCACCTCTCATAAGATCAGTGTTCACAAAAGGGCTAATATAAGTGATCCTTCTATAACAAAAATAAAACTCATCATAAATATAAAGAAAAGCTTGGATTTAGTAAAAAAAATTAATAGATAAAAAATAAGAGAAATAGAATGAAGGGTTGGATCTTAAATGACATTGGCAGATCATTTGTAGTCGATTTTATTCCTTAGTTGAAGTTTTAGCCATCGTTTGGTTCAATTCCACAAAAAAATTTATTTGAAAATAAATTTTTATTAATGAAGTGTGTTTGGTTTAAATGAATAGTTTATGAAATTCATTTCAAATTCATTTCATATTTTGTTATATTATGTTTGGTATACATCTAAAATTCAAGTTAATTTTAATTTTGGTCAAAAATATTTTTTTAAATAGATTATGTTTTTACTTTCTTTTTTAATTTCATATTACATTAAGTGATTATTTAACATTCAAAATAATATTTAATTTCTTTTTAAATATCTATTTTTAATTATATTTTTAAATTAACGTTCCAATTCATAAATTTTTATTTTTTAATTCAAAAACATTAAAAAATAAAATTATAATTATATGAAAAATTTAAATTAAGGTTAGATTAATTAAAAAGATCTGAGAGAAAATACAGAAAAAATAGATATATGGGTCTTTTGTTGAAACAAGTTTTGAAAACACTTTGTGTTATAAATATAGTAATCAGCTTTTTTTATGTACTTTTTTTAAATATTCAGTTTATTTAGATTCAAAATTTTATTTAAGTTTTAATATATATATATATATATATATATATATATTATTTGAGTAATTTTCTCTTTTATGCCAGTGATCAAGAGACCTAGCTACCATTAGAGAATCACTTGAATTTGAGATCCCAACTTGCAATTTGTACACTGACTGTACAAATTGCAAGCTTGGAAAAGGATTTTTAACTTTAAAAAAAGTAAATAAATAAAATTGACTGGTAAATAACATGCCTCGCTGTCAGACTTTGCAAGTCATTGAAAAAAATCA
>CATIWM010077268.1:0-28509 GCA_949671775.1 Mallotus repandus
TCTCTAGAGAAATCTGTTCTCTTCATTGGCAACTATATGCTCAGCTTAACACATTACAAATACAGGAAGTTTGTCCAATAATCCAGGTAAGAAAAGAAAGGGTAATCGCTGGGAGAAAATATTTTATTTCAAGATTCATGTTAGCCCTCTTCTTCTGATGTTCTACAGTCAAGAACTAGGTGCATCCAACAGAAGAGAAACTACGAATCTCACTCTCGCCACTCACCATCCATAATTTTCCTGGAAGACTGCAGATTAAGAGGAAAGTGGACATATTTCCTGAACCAAATAAGCTAAAAGTGAAAAAGTTCAATTGAAAGGTCAGCAATAAATGGTAGGTTGATCATCAGATTCAATACTAAAACTTCATTATTGGCGCACATCAAAATTAATGAAAAAAGAGGTGCTCACCATCCTCCGGTCAATCATGCTGCATCCGTCAGCACAGAGAAGTGTTGGAAAAGTGTCAAAGCCGTCTGAAAGGCAGAGATTGAGTATCAGTTTCATTCCCCTCTGAACCTCAGGGAGGTCTGCCAGCGCATAATCATGGGTGCTCTTGGTATAGGACCTAAGCAGTATAATCCACCAGAACCCCGAATCAACAGGCGCCACTCTCCCTATTGCACTGCCGCCAAAGTCTGCAACCAGGATATCCTTTCTGCGATGTGAATCATAGAGAACTTTGTAACTTGCTGGCATGACACCTTCTCCAAGAGTAAAGTTGTCAATCCTCTTTTCCCGACCTTGGAGGTGGAGAGTCTTTAGGAGAAAGTTTTTCACAACCTCAGGCTCAGAAGGATTCTTCATTAGGCATGCTAGGCCACTAGGAACGAAGTCCCTCACAAAAACCTGCAGAATAATAAGTAAATGAAGGAAAGAAGCATTAAGCCTCTCCCATGAAAACAAATCAAGAAGGGACATATTGGAGAAAGCTGGTACTAAAGTGCTATTATCTGACGACGGCAACCTCTGTTAAAGTGCAACAATGGTTGCATGTGGTTCCTAGCAAACAGGAAAATTATCTGATTATGAAGCAACAATACATTAAACTGTGCATCTCATCTGCAATTTGCCTGTTCGATGACTGATGAGTGTCAAAATAATCAGATATGAGCATAAATAAAGGGATTAGGAGATTGAACACAAATTACATTGCATGCAAGTATGACATGTGCATCCAAAACTGATCGAATTGATAATTTTCTACAAAATCAACAGAGAAATCCCACTGAATTTCTACATCTAGATAGAAGGCAAGATGGACGGAATTAAAAGGAAATCAAAGCAGCATTGATATTTGATATATCATATATCAAGAAATCATGAGAGCGAGGCAAATAACTATGGTTAAGTTGCACAAGAGTAACAGAAACAAATATCATGTATATCACATTGTGCTGAATGCTGATACAATAATATTGCATCTAGCTTAATTCTTCTTAAATAACAACAAAATCGATCAGATAACGTGAAATAATTAAACAAATTAAACATATCTTCAATGAATCAAAATTGTAAGAAACAAAAAAACCTGATTATAGTTCAGAGCCTCGGCGCTAGGATCCAAAGCGGCGAGAGTCCCAACAGGCTTTCCCTTGAAGTACACGTAAGACGTTTTGAGCCTCTCCCATGCCTCCTCCATCATCGCGCCACTATCCGCACTCACCTGATGGCCACCGCCAATGGATCTGCCTCTTGGAGACATATTATCAAGCAAGTCCAGATTCATACTAGCGCTAGGAGAAGGCCTCAAACCCATGATGCTCGGATAAGGCTTCAAACCTGTGGTTTTCATGGCTTCCGACTTGTCAGACTCGATTCTATTATCCATTCTTACAGCCTGCACCACAACAGGAGATTCATGCTCAGACTTCGATAAATTTGATCCTTTTACTAAAGAGTCTGGACTTTGCTTAAGGGATGACTCCTGCGTTACTTTCTCAGTGAAATCTGGAGAAAAATCGCCTGATTTTGACGATCCTTTATCAGCAGAAGGAGATAGACAAAACTCCACTGTTTTGAGACTCTCAACACGCAGAAGTTCATGCATTGATTTTGAAGGCTTCGTTTCTTGAGAGACTATACGTTTATCAACGATTTTAGAACCTTCGAGCACTATATAATCCGAGGATGCTTCATTTGTGTTTGAATACATATCCGTCGCTTGGAAGTCAACACCAGAGGTCGAGAAGGATATACCTAAAAGATCTGCCGCGACAGCGTCTTGACTTGTTGAGACATCCTTAGAGGTGACCGATGAAACTTCTAGCTCCACTTCTTTCTCCGGCAACTTCTCGTTCTGAGACTGTTCGACCATAAGGCTCCCTGTGGAGGATGAACAGGACTCTACCGCCGGAAGCAGAGGAGAAGCAGCCCCTGGTTCCTTCAATTCGTCCCGTACAAAGAGATCTTTTAGCTTCGCAGACATTCTACAGAGGAGAACGGACGTTCTTTTGGTGCTTGCTAAGAAGAGAGAAAAGCGAAACGGTTATTCAGTGAGAGAGCATAGACAAACAGAGGCTATATAATCAGGTGCACGGGAAGCCTGGTGGTGCATGAGTGTGTTTCTGTTTTGAGACTTTTTGCACTTGAGAGAGAGAATTCAAGAAGTTAGCGGGTCTTTTATGATATGTTAGGTCTTATTTTTGGCATTATTTGCAAGGTTGCCATTATTGAAAATGAACAATGTTGTTCGTCATTTGATCTGAGGCCTGATTGGATATTGAGATATTATGGGGATATATTGGGTGTAAAAATACACCATATGTATTACATATTAAGGTATTATGTGTAACACATCAATCAAATAATTTAATTTGACCAATAAAATAAAATACATATAGTAATAAGAATTTTTCATCTTTATTTTTTTTAAGGAAATTCATGTTTAATTATGGAGGCGGGAAGGATGAATTCGCGTGGGAAATTCTCCAGCTGGCACAGTGGCGAATTTTGGCAAAACGCAACGAAACTAACTTTAGCTTTTGAATTTTGTCTACGGTTCTATTGTACGAAGTGAACCAAAGAAAGCTCTCAGAAGTTTGCAATACAACAACACTTTAATCTGCTTTTTGTGAATTTCTGTTTTCAATATTTGAATTTGATAGAAATTTAACTTCTATTCAATTGCTTTGAAAAAAAAATGCTGTTTATGCCATTCGACTTCTTGTTTTTATTATAATAGGAAGAGTATTCCCTCGATTCAGAATGGAATGCATACAATCAACTACTGAAACCTAGCACGAAATTTTGTACGCTGGATGGCCATTTGATGATATAGTAGTTTGTAACTTTGTACTTATCGTATATGTAATACAGCAAGAAAGATCAAATATAAATATAGCAGATATTTGAGGCGTATCAGAAAGATAAAATATAATATAGCAGATGTTCAAGGCGTATCAGAAACTCAAAGCTTGATGTTAAAAGGATGCTTATGTGCATGTAAAATACAAAATTGTATAGAACCTCCTAAGGTCCCCATTATGAAAGAGGATGATATGACTTAAAATTCATTTTCAATTTCTCCACCAACAAAGTAACTACTCTAAATAAATCAATTACTTCACTTAAAAAGTATTAGAACCAAAACTAAGGCATGAGCTAGGTTAAATTGAACCGCATTAATGCAGAGTCCAAGCCATATTATTAGCATCCGCTAATGATAAGTTTCCTAGAAGACTTTGTTCCATTAAGCAGCTTGCAAAGAGAAGCAACACCGGCCAGGGGGAAAGGCAGTCCCACTATGGAACTTCTGTAATGCCATCCATGCTCTACTTGTCGAACTCCCATATAACGCCTCCATCTTCTGAAATACAGTAACAAACATATTGACGGTAAGGCATAAGCTTTATTGAAATTGCAAACACAGGAGAGTGCACAGACAAGACTGTCAATAATACAAGTCATTTGAAATGTTCACCACAAACAATTAGCACACTTCCTCAAAGTTGCCAATTCTTTCAGCTGTTCAAGACATTATTCCCAAGTTAATATGTCGAGATACATAAATAACATGTTATAATCCTTCTTAATACAGCCATTTGTGCCTAATCCATCCTAATATCTCACATGAACTAGATCATAAACCTTTTCGTATACCACCTATGGGTAATTCTCACCATCTTTTCTTTTCCTAGTTCTACACTCTGTGTTGTAGGCTTTTAGGCAATGAGAAGCATAAATTATGTTACCTTTAACTTTCTTGTTTATCCAAATCTCAAGCAGCATACCAGCACCAATTCCACCTGCAATACATGCCCCATAGAATGCAATTGCAGATGGTAGAGACCTCCGAGGAAGGAAGTAGTAGTCTGGAATTTGCCTAATCTTTTTTGGAAGCCGCTTCTTTATTACTGGTTTAGCACCAGCACTCGGGTCTTTCTGCAATTCACCTCCTATCGCTTTCCAATCAACCCCTTTGAATGGATCTTTTGGCTCTTCAGTTCCCATATGTCCAAACACCACTACACAGCTTAAACCTATAAATTCAAAGCAGCAAACCAATATGCAACATGAATCATTATCCATGAAACTACTGTTAAGAAAAAAAAATGCAGTATAAGGGAAAAGAGTCAAATTGGACCCAACTTTTTCGCCGACTCCCCCTTTTCCACTGACTCTGCAACTACGTGGTTTATTCAGTGGAATGGGAGCGAAGAAAATCGTTCTTCACCAAATTAACAATTAGATTAACATAAAAAATTTAACAAGAATTTCCTACAAAAAGATCAATCCACGCATGTGAATAACATGCATATAACATTAGCAATCTAAATCTAACAATCAACCAATACTTAACTTACAATCACGAAGATGCAAATATATACTTAAATATAAATATATGATGCATACAGATTGAATCCTTGTTCAAGGAATACCATCCAAAATCAAGCCATTTTCATCTCTACTATAACCTTCTTCAAGCCTCTTTGACAACGACCTAAAAATCAAATGAATACCCTTGGCGTTCCTTCATTCAGAGAATTTGCAATCTAAAGTTTTCCCAATTGAAAAGAAAAAAGAAAGTATCAAGATTTCCAAGCTACACTTTCCTAATTGAATTGAAAAAAAAAAGTGCAGTATTAAAACCTTCTAAAATCAGCTAATTTCTTTCAAAATGGTATTTTCTTGTTCATAAAAAAATATGTAAAATCCAGTAACAAGAAAACCCTCAATCTAAAATTCCACGAAAAACTCAGTAATCTCACCTCTTTCTAAAGAGATAATATAGGGTTCAACTCTTAA
The DNA here is from genome assembly GCA_949671775.1 of Mallotus repandus. Taxonomy (NCBI): domain Eukaryota; kingdom Viridiplantae; phylum Streptophyta; class Magnoliopsida; order Malpighiales; family Euphorbiaceae; genus Mallotus; species Mallotus repandus. Next base: position 5,248 of record CATIWM010077268.1, read on the forward strand.
CACATGCTTCTTAGCCCTGATTTTCTCATAAACACCCACTGTTTCCCTCTCCCAATTAGACGCCGCCAGCAGCAGTGTATAGCGGTGTTGACGTTAACTGTTTTCTTCAACTTCTGAATCACCAGCAGCGGCGGCGGCAGCAGCAAGTTGGGAAATGAAAAGGCAAGTGAGGGAAGAAGGGCAGAGCCGCAGTGGCTTTTGTACATCTGTAGCGCACCGTTTCATACGAATTTATATATTTCACCAAACGCAGCCGTTTGGTAAATAAATGGCAAAATGGTAATTTAAAAGTAAATAAGGGTCAAGTCATCAATCATCATCCTATTTTCATGTAACCGGGTGCAAGGACGTGGCTAGACTAAAAGCGACCGCGCTGAAGAGGATGTTGCCGAAGGACGAAGCAAAAAGGAGCGTGTATTTGTACAAACGCTTAAAAAAGAGTGTGAAGGAAGAGAGTTAAAAAAAAAAAAAAAAAAGCAGATGGTCATGAATCCTTGACTGCTGCTGTTGCTGTTGCTGTTGTTACGGGCATTCATGGATTTCGTATCTCTGTTTCTTCCCTTTTTTGTTTTGAAATTCGTTATTAAATTAAAGTATCCTAACTCCATGATCATTAGAAGTCTCTTCCACGAAACCATCATTCGCCACTACCACCACTACCATCATCACCACCACTGATATAGTTTCCTCCTGGTAGCTTTTTTTTTTTTTTTTATGCTAATTTCTTTAATTATATTTCCACGCTTCTTCTTTAATTTCTTTAAATATCCTCCATGAAATTAGAAACCCATTTCTTTAAGTTTCAATTATTGCTGTCCTTCTTCACTGTCAAGTGTCAGAGAAATTCCATCTAATTTTTTTACTGCATTTATGCAGTATTGGTCTTCTAATAAAGCCATGGAGCTGAATTGAGTTGTGGTTATTGCACTATTATTCAAGTTTGCAACAATGCCAGGTCTATTCTCAGCAAAAACCCCATCTAATACTACGCCATTGCACACTTTCCTAGCTCAAAACGATGATCAAATCCATAAAAACAACATCAAAACACCATCACCACTCCTAAAGCGAACCCCCACGCCCTCCTCCAAAAAGACCCCAGAGAAGCTCCCCGTTAACGATGACCCGGATCTGGGTCCCTTTTTGTTAAAGCTAGCCCGGGACTCCATGGCTTCCGGTGACAACCCGAATAAGGCGTTGGATTATGCGTCCCGTGCGTCCGTATCATTTGAAAGAAATTCGGGTTCGGGTCTGGAGCTTACCATGAGCTTGCACGTGCTAGCAGCGACTTACTGCAGTTTGGGCCAGTTTGAAGAAGCGATTCCGGTTCTTGAACGCTCTATTGAGGTTCCGGATCTTACTAATGGGTTGGATCATGCGCTGATGAAGTTTTCAGGGTATATGCAGCTTGGGGACACGTATTCTATGTTGGGGCAGTTGGATCGATCCATTTCGTGTTATGAGTCGGGTTTAAAGATCCAGGTGGAAGCTCTTGGGGATTTGGATCCTAGAGTTGCAGAGACATACAGGTAAAATAAATTAAAAAAAAAAAAAACATTTTGCCATTTTTAGTCTTGTCCTTATCAACCTCTAATATAAAGAAATGACTAAGGCCTTTTTTTTCCCTTTTATTTTCTTTATGTTATCCGGATGCTAAGTTGCGCCAGTAGTGTAGGCTCCATTAAAAAACTAGCATAACTACCTAAAAGTTGCGGCTCTAGCCTCTGGGATGATGGACCCGCATGTTTCTTGGATGATTGAATTGATTTTGGCCTTTGCATTGTAATTGGACATGAAAATGGAGATTCTCTTTACCCTCCTGATTTTGACCCTATTAGCCACTTCACTAATCCGATGACTCATCTTTTTCTCGAAATGCGTCTGATCACATGACTAATGACTAATTGATGTGATTATTCCATTTCTGATTTAAATATTTAATCATGCTATATATGAAATAATTCATTTAGATTAATTTAGATCTCATCTTTGTTGCAACATTACGTAGCCCAAAATTACATACACCCATTTGTAGGGAAAAGGGTGCGGGATTGTACGTTCGAACATTTTTCTCTTTCTTACCGCAGTATACAGTCCATACCATGCAACCTGTGAAAGGCTGCAAGCATTATGTCTTCAACGTATTCAAATGGATATCAAGATCAACCCACATTGGGATAGCTCATTAATAGTTTGATAAATTTCCCTGTTGTTTAAATTCAATCAGAAAAGCATAAGTGAATGCTATCAAAATTTTCTTTTTTGCCAATTTGTAACTGCTGTCTTATATTATCTTTAAGTAGAATGTTAGAATACTTGTAGATATGGCATTGAAAGGCCGTTAAACTTCATAAATGACAGGTATTTAGCTGAGGCTCATGTTCAAGCCATGCAGTTTGATGAGGCGGAAAAGCTCTGCAAGAAGATCCTTGAAATTCACAGGAAACATAGTGCACCAGCATCTATTGTAGAAGCAGCCGATCGCCGGCTTATGGCTCTTGTCAGTGAAGCAAAGGGAGACTATGAATCAGCCCTCGAGCACCTTGTCCTTGCTAGCATGGCCATGATTGCTGGTGGCATGGAAAACGAGGTTGCTGCTATTGATGTTTGCATTGGCAACATTTATGTGTCAGTTTGTCGCTTTGACGAAGCCATTTTTTCCTACCAAAAAGCCTTAACTGTTTTCAAGTCTACCAAGGGCAACAATCATCCTACAGTAGCATCAGTCTTCATCCGACTAGCAGATCTATATTACAAGACAGGCAAGCTAAGGGAATCTAAATCCTACTGTGAGAATGCTTTAAGAATATACGGAAGACCAGCTCCTGGAACCACAACTGAGGAGATTGCTGGTGGGTTAACAGAAATCTCGGCCATCTACGAAGCTTTGAGTGAGCCTGAGGAGGCATTAAGGCTGTTGCACAAGGCAATGAAGTTATTGGAAGACAGGCCTGGACAACGTAGCACAGTTGCAGGAATAGAAGCACAGATGGGGGTTATGTTTTACATGGTTGGCAGGTATGGGGAGGCTCGAAGCTCTTTCGAGAGTGCAGTAGCAAAGCTTCGGACTTGTGGGGAGAGTAAATCAGCCTTCTTTGGAATTGTGTTGAACCAATTGGGATTGGCTTGTGTGCAACTGTACAAAATAGAGGAGGCGGCTGAATTGTTTGAAGAAGCAAGGGAGATTTTAGAGCAGGAGTGTGGCACGTGTCACTTGGATACTCTCGGAGTGTACAGCAACCTTGCAGCAACTTATGATGCAATAGGGAGGTGAGAATTGTTTCATGCTCATTTCTGAAATTCAAGTAGTTGTTTATCTTTCATATTTGCTTTTTCTCGTTCCTATTTACTGTTGTTACTGTTTGCTTCTATTATAACACGGTTTAACACAAGAAGACAATTTTTCTATCATATCCTCCGTGTACAATACTTGAACCGACAACCACAAGGAATAACAAATACGTTATTCAATCCTGGCTTCTTCACATCCATTAAGGAATGACGATCAAATGATTCTGAGCTTCATGGTATTCTTGGAAAATCATTGATGCCAGTAAATTTGAGACTTATATAGGATGTCAGAATTCCTTGTACTTTGGGGAGTTTGGAACCAGTGTATTTGCTCAAATAATGACATTATAGAATGATCAGGAGCCGGTGAAATGAGTTTTAGAGGGCTAATTAATTGCAGAAATGTGTATTTATCGGTTATATCTTGTGCACTCTCTTTGAGCAGATGGTAGTAGTGCTTTAAGCTTTTATCTTGAACAATGTAAGTGTGATGCTTTTTGCAGGGTGAGTGATGCAATTGAGATATTGGAGTACATCCTTAAGGTAAGAGAAGAAAAGCTTGGAACGGCAAATCCAGATGTTGATGATGAGAAGAAAAGGCTAGCTGAGCTCTTGAGAGAAGCTGGAAGGGCTAGGATTAAGAAAGGAAAATCTTTGGAGAATCTCCTAGATTCCAACTCTGAGAGGATAAAAAAAGTTACAAAAAGGACGTCTAGATTTGGTTTAAAAGGTTGAATTAAGGATCTCTCCTCATATATATATATATATATATGCTAATATGGTTTGGATTGCACTTATAAATATAGAAGATGATGTAAAGACAGACAATTGCCTATTCAAATGGATCCTTTTCGCTTTTTTGTTTCTCTCTCCATAATATGCCCTTTTCTTAAAAAAAATCTGAATTATTTTTTTTCATGCTTTATAATTAACTTGTGAAGCAATTATTGAAAATCACCATCACAATATATAAGTGAACTATCATCAAAATCAGATGAAAATTAATATCAAATTCATTTTGAGACCTAGTTTATGTGATATGAGTATTTGCTCCCAAAAATGAATGATGGCTCAAAAAAAAGAATTTAAAATTATTAATCGGTAACAGTTAACGGCCAACACTTCTCCTTTTCTATTATCACGGCATTGGAACTACTCATGTCACAGGTAATGCTTTTAGAAGGTAATGACCATTGAATTACTTTCTCACTTATTATAAATATACTAACACAATATGTTGCAATTGTTGTATGATATAATTAATTTGAAATATTTCATTAAAAGTGAAAAATATATGGTTTTTTTGAATAACAGATAAAATAAATTTTATTAAATTAAGTCCGATTTTTAAAAGGATAAGGGATCAAAGAAATTACAAAACCAATATGAAGCTGAGAGTTGACATGAAAAAAGTAGAAGCCAACCAATCCTGCCTTATTCCCTGACCTTTTTCATAAAACAAAACTTACAAAAATTAAAATTTAAACATTTACGTTTCATAGTTTAACAATAACATTTGTTTTTTAAAAAATCAACCCAGTGTATCTGTTTTAAAAATACAATTAGTGTAATTAGCATCCAAGGCTTATTGGACTCCCATAAAAAATATATAATTTGGTTCATAATCAGTGTCATAAATATATATAATTTGAATTTTACAATGGCCTATGAGTATTTTCTTGATTATTGCATATTAAAGAATTTTGTAGTCAATTTAACCGCTGTCACAAGAAACTATGGCTACAATTATATTTATTGAAAACGTCATGGTTAAAGTGACTATCTTTTAAATTGTTAGTGATCAATTTGCGAAATAATGTAATCAAGTAATTAACCATGTCGTTGATATGAGGAAAGCAATAAAACGACAGTAAAAGACTTCCGTCGTTTCAAATTAGGGAAAAGGTGCATTTATACTTGATGTTTACCCGCGGAGCAGATGAACCCTTAATATTTTTTTGGACTAAAAAATACAGAATTTTAAATTTTTTGAAATTGAGGCCCTGATGAAAATGGCAGTTTCTTTCTCTGTTAACTGTCGCTGATGTGGTAAACTTTTATAAAAAACAAACTAAAAATAAATTAAAATTAATTTTAAGTGTGACGTGGCTTAGGTGGTTGAATGCCTGCCCATCTCAGGTAATGTCTTCATCTTCTTTCCCATTTCACTTGTGTCATAAACCCTAAAATTAATTAGTTTCTTTCAAAACTTGCTTCATTTCTTCACCACATCATAGCCCAAAATTTTAACAGAAAACCACCACACTAGTGCTACTATTTAGTGCAAGAATCATCATCATCATCATCCTCAAAATTTAAACGTACGATTTCATGTTCCCTTATTGCAAAGCTCGCCGCTTTCTCTTTCATCCTCAGTTTCAAGGGTTGCTGCGTAAGCATCAGAATCATCAGCGTCTGAAATGATGAAAAGGGTCTGTCTTTGTTTTCTACTGCTATGAGATGAAACTTTTAGCTAAGCTTATAGCTGAGGAATCAGACGCCATCGAGTTCCGGTCAATCACTTGGAGGTGATCTGAAAGTTACAATATTTATAAGTTAAATTTGAATGGTTGGTGAATGAATTAGAATTAGAAATTGAGTTTAAATTTGTAGGCGATTTGAGGTTGTTTTTCCCAATTTATTTGTGAAAAAAGATAAATTTGTAGGCAATTTGAGGATGGATTTTGTTTTGTCTCCTGAAATGAGATGGATCCACATGGTAGAACATAGGCAACACCAGCTTCTACAACTCGTTGATTCTAGTGAGATTTCCTAGGCAGCAACCAAAACTGGTATACCTCGGAGAAATTATGATGATTGAAGCCACCGAGTCTTCGATAGCCTCATGTATCAAACTAGATGTGTTTATACCATCGTTTTTGCTCAATTTGACATCGTTTTGGAAGACTCGGACTTGCTCCATCAACGAATTGCAAAGTTTGTTGACGATGCTGGAGCTATTGACGATGACAGAGTTATTGACATACATTCAAACTTGTTGCATACCGGTGACCTTCGAAACCTATGCAAGTAAAAAACTCTCCAAAAACCCACTTTAGAATTGTTATTGCAGCTGTTGTTGCTGTTAATGAGATTTTTGGTGGGATGTTAGAAGTGAAGGATTTGGTTCTTGCTGGGTTGGAATATGAAGCTAAAGTTTCAGGTTATCAACTTCTTCTTCTTGTCGATGTTACTACTCTTCTCTACCTCTTCTTGCATTTTCTTTTGTTTTTAATCAAAACTTTTGAATCTAAGCTTGGCAATTGTTACAGATTCCGACCATGCAAGAAAGAGGAAAATAAAGGTTGTTTTTTATCCATTAAATGGTTCTTATTAGTCATGTTAAAACAAAGTAAATAAAAAGGAGCAACAAAACAGAGACAAACCAAAAAAATTTAATCAACAAAGAAAATCATGTTAAAGTGTCGAACTATAAGATAAGGGTTACAGAGATATTCAACCTCTAAAGATGACGAGAACATATGAACCTTGAAGCGGTAATACCCAAATAAGAAACAACCAACTAAAAATGACCCAAAAGTTTTATGGACCCCAATTCTTTAACTTAGTTGTCACTTCAACTTAGTATAAACGGGGTTAATTTTAAATTTTTTTACTGTTTATCAAAGGGTTTAAATTACAAAAAAAATTAAATGCTGTATTTTTTTGGTCCAAAAAAAATATTAAGGACCTATCGGCTCCACGGGATAAACATCAGGGGCATGGATGCACCTTTTCCCTTCAAATTATTTGAGCTTGTATATTTTGGATTCTTCTCTTCGCTCGCTCCTGCGCTTGCAAGCATCATCGCAAGAAAGAGCAAATGCCCGAAACAAGCTCTTCCTGCCAAAATCCAACCTCCACTATTAACCCCACTGATCACCTTCCTCTCTCTATTATTGGATCCCAAATCATTCCGCCCGCCCCAACGAGATCCGGATCCACCACCGACTGGCTTCCGGACTTTGCCGGCTACGCATGGATCGCCTATGGAGCCTCTTCTCTTTTAGTAATTTCCCACCTCCCATCTCCTCTATCCTCCGACGAGATACTGATCGGTCCCATTCTCCGCCAAGTTTTCGAGCTCTCCGGCGACTGTTCCTGTGCGGTTACTTCCGTTTCATGGTCTCCTGTAACGCCGTCGATAGGAGAGCTTGCTGCTTCGTCAGATAATTGCATTTATATATTCTTGCATGATTCTGCAAGCTCCAAAGGTAGCTGAGTAAGGGTTGCTGTAGTTTAGTTACTTGTTACTAGTGTGCAACTGAATAAAACGTGAACACTAGAAAGTTTATTGAAGAAAAGGATCGTTAAACTATATGAATTGTTTGAATGTGATTTAGCTGATGAGCTGATTCATTGTCCTGTTTAAGGAAAAGAAAATGCTAAAGGTGATTTCAATGTTTGAATTGAAGCTAACATAGAAGCCTGTAGCATTAGGACTTGTTTGGAATTTATATTATCTGCAAGAATTAAATTGATGCTTTCATTGTAAACTATCCAAATACTATGTTAATTACGAGAGCCTTTGTAGCCACACCTTGTTGTCAATAAATCAAAGAATGGGTCGTGCTTCTATTTTTTTGTTTTAAACTTTTGTATATCTTAAAAGTTCAATTTTCTTTCACTCATATTCAGGTTCTTTTTGTTGGAGCCAGAATGCAGTGCTTGTACAATCTACAAAGGTGGAAGCAATCAAATGGGCTGGATCTGGGGATGGAATAATTGCTGGTGGAATTGATATTGTTTTGTGGAGAAGGAGAAACAGATCATGGGAAATAGCTTGGAAGTTTAAAAGAGATGAGCCTCAAAATCTGGTCTCTGCATCCTGGTCAATTCAGGGACCTTCAGCAGCTGCTGCTGCTTATACCAATGAATCTAGTAATGTGAGCAAGAGCGTGTTTGTGTGTTATGGAAATAGTATATCTGAATATGAAAAGTGTGAGCTGCACCATCCTCAGCCAGTTTCCATGGTTCAGTGGAGGCCATCAATGGAAAGACAATCACAGCGAGATGTGAAACACTCACCAAGGCACACACTACTAACTTGCTGCCTAGATGGAACTGCGAGGCTATGGACTGAGGTAGACAATGGAAAGTATAGAAAATTGGGCAAGGACAATAATGATCATAAAACTAGAAAATCTTTTTGTGTTGCTGCTGTAATTGAAATTAACCAGTCTTTGAAGGGAAGTTTAGGCATGGATATATTTTTGAACTGGGCAATAGAAATTGAAGGTATATACAGAATTGGAGAAGGCAGTAATCAGGTGATCTCCACTGAAAGGTATGGGCACGACAGGGTTGGCAAATGTGAATGGTTAATTGGGTTTGGTCCAGGAACAGTAATTACTTATTGGGCCATCCATTGTCTTGATGATGTCTCACCCATGAGGTTTCCCCGTGTTACACTTTGGAAAAGACAAGAATTGCAGGACCTTGAGGGGGCGAATCTCAGTGGAGCTAGTTTTTCAAATTTTAAAAATTCCTTACTTCTTAATAAGGTTGTTATCTGGAGGAATTGCTTGTCTGACCCACCTGATGCATGTTCTTTGGTGCATTTATTAGCTTGTAATTCCTTGGCCCGGTCTTTCTTACATACCCAAAGATCCGGTGATATGGGCAACACATCCTCAAAAAGTTCAAAAGAATATAAGTACCTGTCATGTTCTCCACATGGTGTTTTAAATGGAGGACATACTCGAAAAATCACACATGTTGCTATACATCCTTGTATTCATGAGGTTGAATTGGCTGCATCTTTGGATTCTGATGGATTGCTTCTATTTTGGTTAGTTTCAACTGTTTCAAACAGCAATTTGGGCCTTTCATCATTGATTCCAATGTGGAAAGTTTATGGAAAATTTGTGACTCGTGATTCATGTTATAAGTATACAAGCTTGAAGTGGGCACCTTCTGTGTTGGATGATGATCAAGTGCTTTTTATGGGACATGTTGGAGGAATAGATTGTTTTATAGTTAACATTTCTCGAACGGGAGATGTAATATGTCACTATATATGTACTATACCTCTAACTGGTTATGGTTCTTATGAGGATGGTCCCTGCAATATCTTTGTGACACCCCTCCCTTATATGTGTAACAAGACATTTAAGTACAATAAATTTATGCTTTTGGGGGTATGGATGAACGGTTTTCGGGCTCTTTCATGGGAAGTCACTTTACACACTTTCAGTCTACAGAGAAGTTCTTGTGAATGTGATTTCGATGGTCAAAATAATTCTACGTCTTATGCTTGGAAATTTGAAAGTACTTTTGCAAATAAAAGATATTGTCTTGGCGTTAACACTTGCTCATCTCGGTTGCCAGAGCCTTACTCTAATGACCAGATTACAAGTTTTTTTGTGGTAGGCCCTGGTAATTTGATTCCTATGCAAGGAAGCCTAGGTTTAGATAAAGATGTCTGCTGCAATTTTCCTGCATATATTTTGGCTACTGGGTGCTTTGATGGTAGTTTGAAACTGTGGAGAAGTAACTCTTATAAACTGCCAACTCCTGACATTCTGTGGGAGCTTGTGGGTAACTTTGTTGCACATGAAGGCCCTGTTAATGCTATATGTTTCAGTGATTGTGGTCAGAAGATTGCAACTATCTCTGCAGGGAGCAACATATATGACGCTAGCATTCTTCATATATGGGATAGTGTACATCTTATTGGAGCAGGAAGTTTTGTGTTGGAGGATATTTTATCTATTGATAAAGATGTTGTTGCTTTTAATTGGTTAGCATTAGGTAATGGTCAGTTCTTTCTAGGAGTCTGCACACAGAATGAATTTCAAGTGTATGCTCAGCAGCGTTCTGGTGGTCAGACATCAGTGAACCTTGGAAAATCTTTGAATGGGAAAAATTGGATCTGCATTGCAGTATCTCATACTTTTCCTGCCATTCGTGACTTGATTTGGAGCCCACAGGCTGCAGCTGTCATTGTTCATGATAGTTACTTTAGTGTACTTAGTCAATGGTTGTTTATTTCAGATGATAAATACCCTGCCAAATGCAATGCAAATTCTATCACGGAGAACTGTGAAGTTGGAAAAGATCTAAACATTCTTTCTTCAATATTCACTGACACTGACATTGGCAATAGTCATCTCACAGAAAAATCAGTTAATGAGAAGATTACTGAGAAAAATGATCACCTATCAAGTAGTTTGTTTGTAGCCATTGCTCAGCTAAAACAAGGTTCACATAACAGGTTTGGTTTCTGGAGCCTGGTAGAAATAGCAGATAAATTAAGGGGAATGTTACCTGTTTACCATCCTGAGGCTCTCCTTATGAATATATATTCAGGTACTTTAGGTGATAAATTTACTTGTCCTGGTTGTTGGACTCAGTGATCATATTTCTAGTTATAATTTCAATAAATGTTACCTGACTAATACTTAATGCATATGATTCCTAATGTGTTTAGGTCATTGGAAACGTGCATGTGCAGCTCTGAGTCATCTTGTTGAATATCTTACTTCTGGTTATGCTTCTGAGAAAAGATGTAGTTCTGGAAAGATTAGCTCTATTGCTCCGCAGATTCATTTGTCGAACTATCTAGAAGGACTTTTCTCCAAAGATTCAACAAATAATGGGTTTAAATGGAGTGCTGATGTTATATTACCTACTTCATCTTCACAGTTTTCTATGTATGGGAGTAATTTTGATGCTTCCAACAATGTACTTACGCCATCTATAACAACATCTGAGCTTCGTGGTTTCATAGAGCCTCTTGAGAAGATGTATGATTTAGCAGCTTTAACCAACACGGAGAAGTTGCAAATTCTTGCAATCATAGATCTTCTCTCTGAAATTCAGCAATCTGCTTCTGCCTATGAAAATCTCGATGAACCTGGGAGAAGGTACTCCTTAGCTTAGTTGAGCATCTAGTTAGATGATGTTTCTTTTGGAGATTGATTTACACAACAGTCTTACATATTACTCTTGGGGCTTTGATGATAAAGGTTGATGTGTTTCTTTGGTTCCAGTCTTGCCAAAAAGGTCTTTAGTGGAGTTGTACACTGGCTTTTGCCTTTCAAATTGTGAAAGGAAATACATTGTAATTGTTGCTTGGCTATAAAAATAACGTGCCTCGAAATGTATGGCTGACATTTATGGTCTAGAAACTCTGACTTACTGGGTTCTACACAATTCATCAAAATTTATGATTTATGAGCCACAGCCACAGACATGCCTCCTAGGAGGATCATGCAATGTCCAATACTTGTAAATGCCTGACATGCCTTCAACACATGTTAGATACTCAAGACCTGTTTCCAACAGAAAGAATAGTTGGATTTGGCAAGCACTGGATGCTTTATAGGACATTCTTCACAATGAATAGTTTTTAAGTAAATAGTTTTTTATTATGCACGGTTACATATTTAAAAGGCCTTTTCCATTATTATGCTGACAACCAATAAGTTTGTTGTGCATCATCTAAGTAACGAAGGTTGGAGTGCTATGGATATAAAAATATAAATGGAAAATAGCTATTGGATTTGCTACACTTAAGCACATACATGTAATAAAATATAAGATATTTTTATGAATGTTGTTTCTACAAGTTTGCAGAGTTATAATTTGTTGTTTCTGATACTGATCCCTTTTTTATTTGTCTCTTTCAAGGTTTTGGGTGGCACTAAGGTTTCAACAGTTAATTTTTTGTCGAAACTGTGGTAGATCATCATCTGTGGAAGACTTGGTTGTTGACTCTTGGCTTATGAGCTGGGCCTTCCACTCTGATTGTCAGGAAACTTTGTTGGGTGCTTTTCTTTCAAATGAACCATCATGGAAAGAAATGCAGGCTCTTGGTGTTGGATTCTGGTTAAACAATGTTGCACAACTACGCACAAAGGTAATACTTTGAGATATTATTTCTTTCATCTCCTATTTCAGGAAAACAGTCCTTTTTGTGCATTTGCGAGTGAAAATTCTTTACTGTCACTGACGGGGCACTGTTAGGTCAAAAAATATTGTTCATGCTTAAATATCTCAGAAGTATTTGGATGGTGTTTGTGGAGACTGTTGTGGGCAATTTCTTTGTAGTCTATTCTTTTGAAACTTTATTTGAACACTTTTCCGCTAATTGGAAGCAAATTAAGTTGGATATCCCATTTGCACTGTATTGCATTACATGAATAGAAATAGATCCATTTTAAAGCTCCTGACTTCTATGTTGTTGTAAAAACTGTTTGACGTTGAATATGAGTAACTGGAAGGCAAAAAACATCTTTTTTATTCATTCAAATGATCTTCTTTTTGATATGTGAACTTCCAAGACTTCAATAAAGGGGGAAAAATATTGATTGTTGCAAATTTTGCAAGCAATTGTTAAAGATTATGTGATTATGTTGGTGTGATTAACTCTTAAATTAATAAACAGTCATGAAGGCCTGTCACGTATGCCGCACAAGGCATTCACTGGATGCCCATTTATCTAGCAAGTCTCAAAAGGTTGATTATGTACTAGCATCACTGATCCTCAACATCATACCTCTAATTATGGCTGTTTCTGTTGAACAATGCACTGGACCCAAGCTTCTTAAATTTTTTTTTTAGAGTTTTCATTGTTTTTGTATTTATGATGGTTAGGTTATTGCAGGTGGAGAAACTGGCAAGATTGCAATATTTAAGAAATAGAGATCCTAAGGATTGTGCCCTTTTATACATTGCATTGAATAGAATTCAAGTCTTGGCTGGCCTTTTCAAAATCAGCAAAGATGAAAAGGACAAGCCTTTGGTGGGATTTCTTTCACGCAATTTTCAGGTTTGTGCAAACTGATTGGTGTTTGAACTTGTGATTTTCTGTAGAGATCATTAAGAATGAGTTACGATGAAAGTTGAAACCAACTTATCTTGGGCGAAGGTATATGTTGCCACCTTACAACATTTTCTTTTTGGTGGTTGTCACTGATGGCTATTTGGATAAGCAATTGGTTAGTCATTTCTGTAAATATTCAAGTTGCAGGGACGCATAAATATTTTCAAATATAAATGTAATAGTAGATTCATCTTCTTTCAGTTTCAGATTTTGGTTTCCCAGGATTGTTGCTTTTTAACTTTTTTGTTTTTCTCTTTCTGTTTCCCATGCACAGTTCACATCCTTGCCCACCAGATAGCAGTCACCGTGTTCTTTATTTACTTATTGTTTCAGGAGGAGAAAAACAAAGCAGCTGCTTTGAAAAATGCCTACGTCTTAATGGGAAGACATCAACTGGAACTGGCTGTTGCTTTCTTTCTACTTGGCGGTGATAATTATTCTGCAATCACAGTTTGCGCAAAGAATTTAGGAGATGAACAACTTGCATTGGTAATTTGTCGGCTTGTTGAGGGTCATGGTGGACCATTAGAACATCACTTGATTACAAAGTTTATACTTCCATCTGCAATCGAGAGACGTGATAACTGGCTCGCAAGTCTGCTTGAGGTTCCTGGATTGTGAATATTGACCTTGATCTTTTTCTCTGTCTTCCTTTTTCCTCTGTTTTTCCCTTTTCCAGAAAGGCATTCTGATGCACATCTCAAAAATGTTTAAATTGTAACTCACAATAAGCTCTGTTCATTTGCAGTGGGAAATGGGCAATTATTCCCAGTCTTTTCTGACCATGCTTGGTTTCCCAAAAAATTGTGTGATTGGCAATTCTGCACTTTCATCAAATAATGCTGCTTTTATGGATCCTCATATCGGCTTATATTGCCTAAAATTGGCAACCAAAAATTGCATGAGAAATGCCATAGGGGAGCTAAATGCTGCAATTCTTGGAAGGTGGGCGACTTATATGGCAGCTACTGCCTTTAACAGAAGTGGGCTTCCCGTAAGTTTGTTTTACATTTTTGTTATTCTTAGTTTAATGTAGAGTCTGTTGTACAGATATCTGGCTAACAGTGCAAATTAATAATCTATTTCACATTCTTACTGTTTTATTTTGGAGCTGTTCACCATGTTAATCACTTCAATTGTGGATACATTGCTCACGCAAATACTATATTAGAAGTTGTACTCCATTCGATAACTTTAGTAATTTGGGGTTTATCATGTGTCATATGGGCTTTCTGCAACAGGGTTAGAACAGGATTTCTGCAATTTCTGTATTTTGGGTACTTTGTTAATTAAGTCTTAAGGTGGTCTTAGAATTTCCAGCAAATTTAAGATTTTCTTTTTGAGTTAATGCTTCAGTATTTATTGGCATTTCTATTTCTAATCAAATAATCAATTAGGATAAGTAAATGAGTCTCTTAAGCATATGTTATGTTAAAGTATAATGACATGCATTTGAAGGCATATTTGCCTAGTGATCTCTGTCTGTCCCTCTCTCTCTCTCTTTCAATTCTTGTCTCTCTCTTCGGCCATAAAATGGCATCCTTCATCCTTGAATTGAACATCACCCATTCAATCTCCATTTGATATAAAAACCAAATTTCTGTGACTTGGCTTACAAAAATTCTGTTGCATAAGTTTGATCTCACACTCAATTTAAGCTTGACATATAAAATTGAGCCACTTGCGTATTTGTTGGTGTTATTTTTTCATGCCAAAATAGTGCATCTTCAGCATTGGTACTTTTTTCAGTTCAACCAAGATGGTCATTATTGATGAAGCCTATTATTTGGGACAACCCAAACATCCCCATATGATTCTACAAAACAACCCTAAAGTGTCTGATGGGTTTTCAAAGCTGGAAAGTCTATTGATGCATACAAAATGCTGTTTTTCTGACAGAATATCTTGGTTGTGTATTTCTTTGTTGTTACCTATTTTGATCATGCATGAGTCTTATACTGTTTCGGACAGTGTATTTGATTTATGTATAGTGTTATTGTGAACTTGAAACATTGGAGTCATTGTTTGGTTTGTCACATTTGCACAAGCAACTATGTTAATTGTGCTCCTAATTATACATTTTGACTCTTTCTTAATATCAGCTTGACGCTTTGGAGTGTGTTTCATCTACCTTGACCAGTGGCGGAAATGTGGATCAAGGGAATATCTCAGATGTTGAACATTCTCAACTTCTAATTGAAATTCTTAAGCCATATGCTAGTGATTCCATTAATTGGTTGTCAGGCGATGTAGCTTTGGATCTGGAGTCTTGTGCTAAATTAGATTTGGCACTTCAGTATTTCTCAAAATTGATGGGGGAGCATCCTATTTGGCCTGACACCATCATAGGATCTGTTAGACTCGGGTCACATGTCGAGGATTGTGAGGTTCATCAGTATAAAAAATTATTGGAGAATTTTAAAGAAAAGTTATATACTGGAATTTCGAAGATTGAGCAGAAGTTTTCAGTGGTTTCTTCTGGCTTAATTAAAATGGTATGTAGCTTGTGAGCTATTTGTTAGTGCTTCGAATATAATCTCGTTTTGCACATTTCACTTTTTGTTTTCCACTAGTTAATTGATTTTTGTTTATTCCTGTTTTACAGATTTTGATCTGGTTGCACCATAATGGAATTTTATTTGCTGGATATGATGTAGTATTTCGCTATACTTCTCAATATCACTTACAAGAGGAGAGCCACTCTGTTGGCAATTCAGTCTTGTGTCCTTTTCTTCATAAGGCACATTTGAAATCTATTGAAGATGTTTCCCTTCTGCTTTCACGATTCATTATCTCCTGTAGCATAAATCCTTTTCAACCAAAACTATGTTATGTTGAGCATGCTGCTGCCATTGAAAATAGATCATGGTCAAACACACAAGGGCATTGCTATGAAGGTATCATGCCAATATTATGGCATTTAAGAACAACTATGAAGATCATATCTGGCTTCTTGTCTGAGGATATTACCACAAGGTTGCTCATTATTCTTGATTTATTTGAATTTTATGTACATTTTGCGTCTGCTTGGCTTCAGCGAAATTCTAAAGGTCTCTTGCTGATGGTTCAACCTCTGCTGATTGCTTGTACCAATGGGCATAACCCTTATGAAGTTGATATGACGAATCTCAAGAACATTCTTTGCCACATTGCAGAGTTGTTGGCTAGCCATTTGTCTGTAGATGATGCCGGAGTGGGGCATATTGATGCTAATTGTATGCCATCTAAACAAGAAAGAAGAACAATGCACTCATTCTCTGAGGATGAAAAATGGCATGTCATAGGGGCTTGCTTGTGGCTGCACATGTCCAGATTAATGAAACGTAAACTGCATATGCTATCTATTAACGTCGAAGATGTTTGCTTCTCTGGAGTTTCCAATGGCAGAATTTCTTCCTGGGCATCTAGTTCAATTGGATCTTATAACAGTGTGGCAGAACAAGTTGCATCATTCTCATTGATATTGGCTGAGTTGCTGAAAACTACACTTGTACATGTTTCATCTTATCATGTGAAATTATTAGGCTCACTCCTGAAGCTGAAAGTAGATAATGGATTGCCCATAGCAACCTACGCATGGCTAAAAGAGTCTATTGCATCTGAAGCCAAAGTCGTCTATCAGGATGTGAGAGCAGATGTAATGAACAGCAAAGATGAATTATCAACTTTTGATATCTTGTGGGACACCTGTGCTGACCCTAACATTATATCTGAAGGTTTTGCACAAGAAAAAATAAATTGGTCACAGTTTTTTATCCATAGATCCTCTCATGGATGGAGTAATTTATACAAGATCATCAGAGGGGAGAATGAAGCCAGGGAAGGTTTGGATCATGAGATTAGGTTCAGTAATAATCATTCCAGTGATGAGATGGGATCACCTAGTAAGAGGTTATTTAAGAATGGCCGAGCTGTTCTAACTACCTGGCAGAAGGATGCAGTTATGAACAAGGAGGTGCCACTTTTTCAAAATGCTAAAGAAATATATAAGAGAGATGGAGAGCTGTTGGAGGTAATTCTTCTGCACAGATCTTATCCTTCCTAAATTGATAGCCATTTTATAATTGCATTATTGTGACTGAAAATTTTCAGCAGGTTCCAATGTTAATTCACTGGAATATTCCATATATTTGACAACTATTGATTCTTTAACTTTGAGCAGGCACTCTGTGTTAACTCTGTCAATGAAGGACAAGCTGCAATTGCTAGCAACCGAAAGGTTAGTCTCAATGTATGAATTCTTGCTTTCATCCGGACGCATTGCCCTGTCAATTTCTTCCCTTCAATGACCCTTCTAATCCGTTGAGAACACCATCCTGCACTCATCAGGCAATGATTGGTACCAGTTTCTAAGCGTGGCCCTAGTTGTGTGTTCTTATACATGTTTAAGTTTCTTACTATTACGGCCATCAAAATGCATGCCTTCATTCAACAGATTCTTTATTGACTCCCTTTAATTCACTGAACACTCTTTTCTTCAATTTCATCTGAATCGTAATTTAGTAATTTTAGATCGGGAATGACTTGCTAAAATATTCATTTAATATTAATCGTTTGTGTATTTGACAATGAAATCCTTCTAATAGCGTAGCAAGATTTTCAGGGAACATTGAAGAGCCTAGGACAAGCTGTAGAAGAGTATAGCAGAACCATCCATTTTATCTGGATGACAGCTTCCATATTCAGTCAGGTTATCTAAGGTTGAATTCTGTTTGCTACAGGGCATAATCTTCTTTAGTTGGGAAGATGAGGTACACTCCAGAAACAAATTGGAATACATATGGGCTGATGCCGATTGGCCTCCTAATGGTTGGGCAGGTGCTGAGTCAACACCAGTTCCAACTTGTGTTTCTCCTGGTGTTGGACTTGGGAGCAAGAAAGGGACACGCCTTGGTTTGGGTGGGGCAACCGTTGGCAGGGGCTCTTTAGCTAGACCAAGGAGAGATTTAACAGGCGGTGGAGCATTTGGTATTCCTGGTTATGCTGGTATTGGTGCATCTGGCTTAGGGTGGGAAGTTCAGGAGGATTTTGAGGATTTTGTCGACCCACCAGCTACTGTGGAAAATATAAGTACTAGGGCTTTCTCTAGCCACCCCTCAAGACCTTTCTTTTTGGTTGGTTCCAGCAATACACACATTTACTTATGGGAGGTATGAAATTTTCGCCGCAACAAGTTAAATTCTGTTTTTGTAATGTCACACATATGTAAAGCTTCTATATTGCAAGGGTCTTTTCCTTTAGAATCATTTTCTAACACATTGAAGCAAAGGCATTTCCTTTCTAATTTCTTCTCTGAACACAAAAGTAGTTCCTCTTTTCTATTTTAATTATACCCAGTGGTTAAAAAAAGCGACACTTAATAGGGCCATTTTGTTAATTCTTTCTTACACTAGTAGTGTGACGTTCATATTCATCTATGGGTTAAGTGCATTGCGTTAATCTATAAACAGTGTTCACATGTTGAAATAGTGTTTGGTGCATTAACTGTTGAATGCATCTATCATCTCAAGGTCTAGTTCTAAATATAACAAAGATACGGGATGATGCAGTTGAAACAGTATGCACTTAGCAAGTCATTTCTATTTTCTAATCCACAGGTACTGCTACACTAACCAATCATTCCATTATGAATTATGCAATATTTGAATATATGTTTGTCAGTGTTGTTTCTATCTGTTGCTGTCACCAATCAGTATACACAGTACATTGACAAGATCAAATATTATGAATGCAGTTTGGTAATGACAAAGCCACTGCAACATATGGTGTGCTCCCTGCTGCGAATGTTCCTCCACCGTATGCCCTTGCATCAATATCGGCTTTGCAGTTTGACCACTGGGGACACAGGTTTGCTACAGCTGCATTAGATGGAACTGTATGCACCTGGCAGCTGGAGGTTGGAGGAAGGAGTAATATATGCCCGACGGAATCATCTCTCTGCTTTAATGGATATGCATCGTATGTGTTCCATATTTCATTCTATACTCTGATTACGTTTTAGTTCCTTTTTCACTATCTGGATTGGGGAAAAACTGTAGTAGATGCTTCCAAATTCTACATAGTGCAAAAGATCATTTGGTTCCTTAGAATGATATAAAGGAATATTTTTAATTTTTGCTGGGAGCATCAGTCCAATGTTCAATATTTTCAACCATGTTTGTTAGAAGAAATGCATGTGCAGGCCATTTATGCCAGCTAACACATACGCATCACGAATTTTCATATTATTAAAGGTGCTGTATTTGTTTTTCTGTGAAATGGTTAATATCAGTGTATTTGCAGGGATGTTACATACGTTACATCGAGTGGATCAGTAGTTGCAGGAGCTGGATATAGTGCTAATGGCATTAACCTTGTTGTCTGGGATACATTGGCTCCACCCACAACCTCACGAGCTTCAATCATTTGTCATGAAGGTTTTATTCTTTTAATTATTGAAATGCATAGGTCAAACTGAATGTATGTATGTGTCTTTCACATGATTCACCATATGATCATGCACTTGGTGTACACTGTGGATGCCAGAATCAGCGCACTGAAGAAAATATTGATATAGAATACTTGTTCATTATTGGTTACATGTGCAACAGTGATAACAAACTATAGGGTCATGGGAAATTGACTGATGGACAAAAGTAGCATTGGTGATGAAGATTACTGTTTTGACTATAAACTGTCTCAATGTTGCTCATAATTGTACATTAAATAGCAAAATACTCCTCCATTTATGATGACAGCAACCTTGTTTACATTTGTGCTATGTATTTATAGGCGGTGCTCACTCCATTTCTGTGTTTGATAACGACATTGGAAGTGGTTCCATATCTCCCCTTATTGTAACTGGAGGTAAAAGTGGTGATGTGGGACTTCATGACTTTCGATACATAGCAACTGGCAGGAGTAAAAAGTATAAGCATTTTGGTAGCGGTGATGGAAGCAGCAATTCTAATTGCGACTGGCAAGTAGGGGTTGGTAACAAAGTTGGTGACCAGAATCAAAATGGGATGCTTTGGTACATACCAAAGGCTCACTTAGGTATGTACGTGGTTTTCCATGTGGATATTTAGTTGCATTTGAATTTTTATTTATGCATCTAACTATTTGAGTCAATAAATTGAGTGAAGGAAGTGTCACCCAAATATCCACAATCCCACATACCAGCTTATTCTTAACCGGAAGTAAAGATGGAGATGTTAAACTCTGGGATGCCAACGCAGCCAAACTGGTCTATCACTGGCCTAAATTACATGAAAAACGCACCTTTTTGCAAAGCTCACGAGGTTTTGGCGGAGTTGTTAGGGTAACAATTTCTACTCTGTACTTTTAGGGATAATAAGACAAATTATTTGAATTAGTAGTTATTTCAAGGCAAGTGCCTGTGCTGAAGTGATATTATATTAAATTGTCGCAGCCTGCAGTTACAGACATACAAGTTGTTTCTCACGGTTTTCTCACCTGTGGTGGAGATGGGTCTGTAAAGTTGGTCCAACTTAAAGATTACCGACTGGGAAGTAATGAAGTTTCCTAAGTATGGAATTTAGAGAATTTTTTGAAATTCGCAACTCTGCTTATGTGGAAGCTTGTTGCCATTTCCTGTCACTGATTCTGACTATGTTGCCTATCATTAACGTCATATTGGATCCATAGCCAACTACTGCAAGCTTCTATAAATTTGCATTGAATGAGACAGAATTTGGGTAAGGTTCCTTGATCAAACAATTTTGGTCTCTCAACTTGATCAAGCACTGTCCGCTCTCTTTCTTGATGGTCCATATCGAGTGTAAATTGAGATAGAATACTGGTGAAATCCACAGGCAGGAATTCATCACTCCTGTTTCACTCGCCAATTGTTCTGGCTATCCTGTTAAATTCGGAACTGAATACACAGTTTCTGAACAAAAAGAAATCGGTCAGATTGAATTCCAGTTCGGAGACTTTGATACATGTCCATAGCTTTTTTTTTTCATTAGGCCGTCGTTTTCTTCTTGGGTTCCACTGAGCTTGGAAAGAATCAGCACCTAGATATACAAGCTACCGTCAAAATTGTAATCGTTATTGTATAATATTTTAATATAGTTGTTGTGCAGCTTGCCTATTTTGAAAGTAGTTTGCTGTCTGATTCTGCTTTTTGGGCTTTGTATATTTTCCTCTTTCCGACAGAAGTCAATGTACATTCCAAACAATAGCCTTATAGTGAATACACTGGTGATATTCTTTTATTCTTTTCATTAGTCAATTAACCTTTTGAGCCCCTTTTTTCCTTTTTCGTGTGTGTGGAATGCAATTATGTTGTAGGGGTCCAGCTTCCAGAGCACTGGGTGGCTTCAGTAGATTTGCGTCGCATGTTAACTTGATTTACTCATATGGAGTTTCACCCTTTGGGATTGAGAAGGGCCATTGGTCCCTTTGCCTTTGGCTATTAAGAATCCACAACTTCCTAATTTAAGATTGGAATCTCTCACTCGTTGGGTATGCCAAAGGTCAATTGGATGAATCTTAAGCGACTGTCACAACTGTTCTTTTGTTGCAACGCCTAAATCCAACTGGATATGGATATTCCATGTTGATATCATGTTCCAACATATATATATAGCTTTCTTTTTTCAGGATCTGCTACTGCTAGGTTAAATAGAAGAGAAAGTATTTAAATTTCTATTTATGGATATAGGACACCGGAAATATGAGTTACATGAATAAATTAACTAAAAAATTAAATCTTTTATGGTACCACAAATAGGAAGTTTCTCAATCTATACTAATTAATTTAAGTCTCACTGGTCTTTTTTTTTGGTTAATAAATCTCATTGGTCTTTTAATATAAATTATAATTGATTAATTTTACATTTATGATATTTTTCTTGGTGAGATAGATATTTATCGAAAAATTCTACGATACCTTGAAGGTATTCCTATCTTCAAAAATAAAAAGCAAGTTCAAAAAAAATTACCTGCAATAACAGGTTAGCCAGTATCAAATATATGCCTTTTAGAAAAAGATCATTCACTGTTAAAAAAAAAGGTTCACCTTATTTTAAACACTTTCCAAACTTTTTTTTTTTTTTTAAAAAAAAAAGCAGAAATCCTATTCTTAGAAATTGGAATTGTCACTTTCAATCATTCAGACTTAATCATAGTCAATATTCAACAATTCCATAAACCTCTCAAATTCAATTATTACTTTTAATTCTTTCTATTTAACCATCACTTTCAATCTTAAGATTCAACTATCATCCAATATATACTTGAGGTAAGTTTCTGAATTTTTTTAAATTTATCGTCTTTTAATTTGCTTTGTGATTCACATTGATAGAAGAAAAGATATTTGTATCTATTAATATATTATGGTCGACCAAAATATTTTTTACTTGATAGCTTGTGGTCAACCTATACTATTATATGGTCGACATGCATTCTTTTGTGGTTAACATGTTGCTTATTACGTTGCCATGATTATAATTATATACCATGTATATATATACACTTTGTGGTCAACCACTACAAGAAATTTATTAAAATATATATTCTCTAGTTTTACTTGATATTGTACGATGGACTGTATCGTTTTATAGTCCACCATAAGTATATTATATATTATATATATTATGATTTTATATGCAGATTATGTCTGATAAGTGAGATAACATATTTGAAAAAGAGGATATTATAAATATAAGTGATGATTTGGATTGGGGTAATGAATGGTACAACGATCAATTTGATGGCTATGAGACTCACTATAGTTCCTCACAAATTCATTTGAGTAATGAAGAGATTGGCCTTACTCTTGTGTCAAATGATTCTGACACATCATCAAGTCAACAATATGAGAAAAATAATAACAAGTATGACTAATCTTCTTTATCAATAGAAAACTCTAAAAGAATTGAGGAGTGGTGTATAGAAGATTTAATGGGCTTTGAATTTGATTCAATTGAAGATGTTGAAAAATTTTACAACACTTATTCAAGTGCTATGGGTTTTAGTGTGCGAAAGGATGATATAAGGCATTATAAAAATGGCACAATCTCCATGAGAAGATGGGTTTGCTCTAAGGAGGGTCTTCCCTCTAAAAAGGACTTGGAAAGGGAAAACAGAAAGAAGGAGCCAAAAGCGTTAACTAGAAGCAACTGTTTAGCTGCTTT